>BPLR01014235.1:0-20632 GCA_021605095.1 Caerostris extrusa
AGTTTCTTTTCAGCAAAATTCTATGAATATCGATTAGTTTTGCAATAGTTGTTTTAAAAGTATTTTGAATTTCATAGTTAGTTATTCACCAAAGTTTGAATGGCAAAGTTCAAAGATAATCAAAAGAATTATTTAAAAATAGAGGAAAGTATTATTTTAGTTTAAAAAGAAATATTCTCAGAATTATTTTATGATATATATATATAATAAAAAAGTATTTGTCGTTAATATCCTAGAAGTATAAAAGCATGGGAGTATATGCCATCAATATCATATATTTACGCTTTTTAATGAATTTTAAAAATATCTTTGATGGATTATTCCTTTATTCCTTACAACAAAGTTATTCTTTACCGAAACATAAACGATTCTTGAAAAAAATATCAAATAATAATAATAATAATTCTGCTTAAACTATCAGCATCAGAAATGATAGGACAGAATTAATTTATTTTTATAGTACAAAAAGATGATGTTGATAAGAACAATCATGCAACTCTTATTTCAATATGAACGTCAATGTATTTTGTTTGTATTAAGGTGAAATTGTTTATAATTATTACATAATTGTGTGTAGTGATAGTATATTTTATGTGTGTTCCTTTGAAGGTTTTATGTGATGGTCCGTAAGCCCCTTCGAAAATAGTCATCCCTTGAAACAGATTGAATCACATCTGGAAAAAGGTTAGGGTCCTTTTATATATATCCTTCCTAGAGACACATACAAAATATACTATCATTACACATGAATTATATAATAATAATTTTAAAACAATTTTTTCTTATAATTATTACATAATTATGTAGTGTAGTATATTTTATGTGTATTCCTTGGAAGGTTTTATGTGATGGTCCGTAGCCCCTTCGGAAAATAGTCCTCCCTTTGAACAGAGATCTGGAAAAGGTCTGAAAAAGGTTAGGGTCCTTTATATATATCCTTCCTAGAGACACATACAAAATATACTATCATTACACATGAATTATATATAATAATAATTTTAAACAATTTTTACCTTAATACAAAAAAAATATACTGACATTCATATTGACACGACAACGGTTTGCGGTATACCGTGGTAAACCTTATTAAATGTTATTTATTTCAAAACCTTTTAAATACCCTTCAATATTTATACTTCTATTAATGTATTATGTAATAAATTTCAAAATACCTTCAAAAGAGTATTTTATAATTTTAGCAATATGACAAAATATATCGAAAAATTATTCCAACGACTTACAACGTTATTCTTCATCAAAACACATCAGACTATTCCTAAAACAACAACAAATAATAATAATAATAATAATAATAATAATAACAATCCTACTTGTGCTATCCGGAAAAGCTCTCGACAGAAGAGAAACGAATTATTCGAACACCGAAACGCGATATGCACCTCTCGAAAGCCAGGGATGGAGAAAAGCTTTATACAGCAGATGGGATGAATAATAAACGCGATTCCTGCAGCAACACAGCATACATCATCGTCGAGCTGCAGCTTCATGTATTCGGAGGCCGCATTGATTCGGAGCTGATTTGGCGAAACGTTGAAAGCTAATTATGAGGCAGGAAACCATACAGATTGTTGCCTTTTGAAATATTGAAAATGGTTTTGGAGAGTCAATTTCTCCAGATTAGCTTTGGGTGCGGTACGGTTACAGAGTCATAACGTACTTAAAATTATTTGTTTTTTGAAAAATATATTTATTGAATATAAAATATATTATTTTTACAAATATATTGCTTGTTCTATTATATATAATATATTAATTAATTATTATATTATTATTATTGTTATTATTATTAATTATTATTATATTGATTATTATTGCTATATCAATATATTGTTATATTTTTATTATAAATATATTGTTTATATTAAAAAATATATTATTTTTAATATAAATAATAACAAATCAAACAAAGTTATTTATTTTGAATTCGTATATAACGGAAAGGATGATGGTAGAGTGTTTGGAGATCGGTTCCATAGGTTTTGATTCGAGTCTGATGGTGTCATGGATGCTTGTAGTGATTTGGAATCCATTTTTAAAGTGTAAGTCCCGGTCTAACATTAATGTAGAGAGTTGGGCGTAGGGCAGACAACCCTGACCCCTGTAAAAAGAAAACTTCCTCTGTCTTGAAATCTGCCAGTAGGTCAGCGGCCTTGGCCACCATGGGGCTGTAGAGCCACCGAAGGAGACTTAATAGAAGGAATTGCCAGATTCGTATTCCAAAATAATAATAACAATGATAATAATAATAATAATAAATAATAAATAATTATTACACCATCAAAAAATCTTTCAAATCACATTTATATTTTTCACATATAAAAGCTGATTTTAATTTTGATACAAAGTTTAAAACATTGACATTTATTTTAAATTATACCAAATAAGTAACTGCTATTATTGAGGAAGTACTTAAATGTTTTGAACAGGTTGTAGCTAGTGGAAGCTCGCAGAAGGTTCAGATTTGAATACGCTAGTAGCGTGCGTTGCAGTCACTGTCACCAATTGTTGGAAGGTGGGAAAGCTTCTGTTGTGATGGAGCCGTAGGTAGAAGTCAGACTTGCGTCTGTGTCGTTGAAGAAGGAGGCAGAGGTGGACTTTTTAGGGGAACTATCCAGCCTGTGCAATAACTGTTTCTATAGATTATTAGCATATAATTACTGTTAAAGAGATAAAAAATGTGAAAAGGATAATAAAATAAATGTAAATGAACATAATAAATGTATTTTAATCAATAATTGCTTTCAAATTCTAGCATATAATTACTGTTAAAGAGATAAAAATGTTTGCAAAGGATAAAATAAATGTAAAATATATATTTTTTAATCAAAAAATGCCTGTATTAAATTCGTAGCATATAATTACACTTAAAGGCATAAAATATGTATAAAAAAATATATTTATTTTATATTTTTTATACATATTTTATGCCTTTAAGTGTAATTATATAGATTTTAATCAAAAATCCCCAGCTAGATTCGTAGCATATAACTACTGTTAAAGAGATAAAAAATGTATAAAAGGGATGAAATAAAATGTATTTTAATCAAAAATTGCCTGTATTAGATCTTCGTAACATAAAATTACTGTTAAAGAGATAAAAGAAGTATTAAAGGATAAAATAAATGTCAAATAAATGTATTTTTAGTCAAAAAACTGTCGTTATTAGATTGGGGTAATATAACTATAGAAAAAGGGATAACATAAAAAGATATTTATAGGGTTACGAAATTGTAGTATTTTAAAATGATAAATAACAGGTTTTATAATATTTATAATTAGATAAACCAAACTATAAAAATAATATTTGCTAACTACGATGAGCAATTTTTACAGGCTCAGAAATGTACAGAATATTTTTTATATATCCCTTTTTATCCTTTTTAGCTATTCGTACTTTATGAAAAAAAAAAAAATGCTAACTGAAAGAAATTTGGTTGAATTTATTTAACACAATTCTACATATTCTGATATAAATCCACTAAAAAAATTACAGGCTATTTAAGTTACGTGAAAATCAACTGTAATAAAATAATCTTCAAAAAAAAAAAAAAAAAAAAAAAGAAAAAAAAATTGCCAACTTTCTTTTCTATTTATTACGTTTCTGATTTAACGCATTTATTCAACCAGTAAAAACTGTTCTCGAGTGGAAAATATTCCATTCCACTTGACTTTGACCGAAAGGGTCCCTTTTCGACTTTTTTTCTTTTTTTGAAAAAGTAAAATAATAATAATAATAATAAAAAGAACAAAGGAACATCTTTTCTGATCTCGGCACAATGGCCACACAAGAACAAATTTTGTAGGATATTTGCAACTACATTTATCTAATTTTGTATGTAAGGTAAATTAAAAAGTAAAATTTCAATATAGTCTCTTTAGGTAAACTTTAGAATGATACAAAGCTCTTTTGAATTTATTATTCAATTTCAAAATGACATTGTTTTTTAATTTTTAAGATATTTTTTAGCTACATTTATCCAATTTTGTAAGTAATGTAAATTAAAAGTATAATTCAATATAGTCTATTTATTAAAACTTTAGAATGGCACAAACTTTGCTGCATTTATTATTCAAATTAAAAATGACAGTCTTTTTAATTTCTTAAAATATTTGTGTTCTTAAATATCTGCAGAAAAATTTATAGCCAGTTTGCAGCTACATTTAACGAATTTTTTGTATTTAATGTAAATTAAATGTAGGATTTAATATAGTCTTTTTATCAATAGTTTACAATGATACAAATCCTTTTTACATTCATTGTTCAATTTCTGACATTCTTTTAAATTTTTATAAAATATTTGTGTTCTCAAATATTTGTAGCTACATTTATCAATTTGTATGTAATGTAAATTAAATGAAATTATATAGTCTTTATGTAAACTTTAGGCTGGTACAGACATTTCTGCATTTCTTATACAAATTAAAAATGACATTATTTTTTAATTTTTTTAAAAATATTATATTCTGGAAAATTTGTATGAAATGCAAGTAACTTTTGGATGTGTACTTTCTTTATAGAAGCACCATTAAAACAAGCAATATAAAAAAATAATTCAAGTCAATTCCTACTTTTTTTCACAATATTGCAGAAAATCCTTTATAATAATTTTCATTCATTTTTTAAGTTTATCTGGCGCCATCTATTGGTAGATACATGCATCTTAAATCTAAAAAACTATAATTAATTAATTAAATTTAATTAATGAATTATTAATTGTAGAAACTGTATTAGCATCAAGTGTCATCCACTACAAGTTCAAAAAAAAATTATTTGAAGTGGAGTGGATGAATAAAAGTATTTTATTAACTATTGAAAATTTGAACAAGATATATATAGGGAGAGTGCGAGCTAATAGAAGGAATTGAAAATGTGCATATATCGTATATTATTATAGGTCACAAATTGTAATATTTTAACTGATAAATAACAAGTTTTATAATATTTATAATTAGTTAAATTAAACATTAAATTGATAATATTTACTAACTACGATTTTCGCTGACTTTCTTTTACAGGTTCAGATACGTAAAGAATTTTTTTATCTATTCCTTTATCATTTTAGCTATTCGCATAGATTAAATTGCAAAAAAAAAAAAAAAAAATACTAACTGAATAAGATTTGGTTGAATTTACTTAACACAATCGTACTGAATCTCATGCAAAATCCACTAAAAATTACAGGCTATTCAAGCTACGTGAGAATCAACTGTAATAAAAGAATCTTCAGAAAAAAAAATTCCCACCTTTCTCTTCTGTTATTGCGTTTCTGATTTCAATTCGCATTTATTCAACCAGTAAAACTTTCTCAAGTGGAAAATATTCCTTTCCACTTGACTTTTGACCGAAAGGGTCCCTTTTTTTCGACTTTTTTTTTTTTTTTTTTTTTTCCTTTTTTGAAAAAGAAATAACAATAATAATAAAAAGAACAAAGGAACATCTTTTTCTGACGGGAGAATATCTCGCGGCACAATGGCCACACAAGAACAACTTCTTCAACAGAGAAGAAAAGTCTCGGATTACTTTCTTCTTCTTTTTTTGTGGCAGCAGGTTAGATCGGTGGCACAATGGAAAGCACACCAATACCACAAGAAAACGACTTTGATTTCCGATTGCCCAGTCGGACAATTATTTCTTTTCTTTTTGCCGAGGGTGAGAAGGGGGGGTTGAGAGTCAGGGGCGTTTTTAATCCGGATTTTCCCTCTTTTCTTCTTCTGCAAAAAAGCCTCGTCCGAAAAGGTAGAAATGGGAAAAAGTCGGTGAAAAATAATAATAATGAAAAAGCACTACGCGGTTCAAGCTCAGTGGAGTGTGTGAGTTCTCTCTCTCTCTCTTTTGTTTTGTTTGCTTGTGATGTAGAGTAGGCTAGTTGGGGTTGCCCAAACGAGGGGGACAAGTTTTGTCGCCAAATGGAGACAGGGGGTGGGTTGAGGTTCAAATATTTGTTACGCCTATGAGTCATTTTGCTTTTTGTCTGTAGTGCTATGCAGTGGAGATCGTTTTACAGTTGATAATGGGTTTTTCTGATCCATACTTCATACAATGGTACCTTGAGATACAAATTTAATACGCTCCATGACAAAACTTCGTATCTCAAATCAATTTTCCTCTTTGAAATTAATTAAAATCCCCAACAATAGTTTCTGCATGCCAAAAGTTTTTTACAAACAGTACAATACGGTACAGCACAATGAAAAGGTGGCAAAGTATTATAGGATTGTTGAAGACATGCAAAAAAATATTGTACATTTCTTAATTGAAATATGCTATATTTGTAGTAGATACATACATGTTTTTGTTCTACAAATATAGTATATTTGCATTTTGCATTTTGTACAACTTTTTGTTCTTAATAATAGAATGGTT
The DNA here is from genome assembly GCA_021605095.1 of Caerostris extrusa. NCBI lineage: Eukaryota > Metazoa > Arthropoda > Arachnida > Araneae > Araneidae > Caerostris > Caerostris extrusa. The sequence continues at coordinate 6,386 of BPLR01014235.1, forward strand.
TCTATAAGATGTTCTTCCATTGTGAATTCAAGATAGCTCTTTGTAGGCCTCAATATGAAGAGAAAAGTCTCTTTTTAGTCTATGTTTATGTTTATAAAATATATTAGTTAAGTTAATATATTAGTCTACGTTTATATTAGTCTATGTTTGGTACCGTACAAAAAGTACCGTACAATAAATTTTAGAAGTAGGAAAACAAATTGTCTATGTATAAAGAACTGCAATAGTACTAAAAAAAAAATTCTGAACTAGTGCTTTTGTGGATTCCTGGTCCTAATTAAACAATTGCTTGCATATGTTTTGTATGCAAAGTTGAATCCAGACTACCCAGACTCATCTATCTCATTACTTGAGATGTTACTATATAAAACAAAAAATGAAATCCAAATACACATGCGCATGTGTAAGAGAATCTGAATAAAGAAACAGATGTTGCCGGAAATGGCTAACGTATGGTTGTCAATGTTTTCTTTCACGGCACTTTTGGTTAACTTTATGTTCTGTTTCGTTATTTTTTTTTTTTTTTTTGTAATGATTCCGTTACTTCCATCCGCATGACTTTACAATAAAAGCCTGTCCAAGAAGGTCTGTTTCTAATAACTGACCAAAAAATTAAAAAAGCGATTCATTCTCATTTGTTAATTGCTAATCATGTGCAAGGGGGAAGGACATAAACAACAATTGTGAAGTTTTGCAGATTCCTTTCTCATCCTTTTTCCGGCACCACTCTAAATCCAGTTTAAAATACTTTTGGGACTTGTCTGCAGTTTCCATCAATATTTTTTATTATACGTGCAAGATTTGAGAATCTGAATGGAATGGGGGTTGAGGCGTCACCACATCAGGTTCGTACATCAAATATGGACTCTTAATCAAGACAAAAGATCGACCTTATGATGTCATCAAATTAGGCTCGTCTGAAATATGGACTCGTAACTCATGGTAGAATATCAACCATGTGACGTCACCAAATCAGGTTTGTATCTCAGGGCAAAAGATCAGCCTTATTTTTTAAAAATTATTATGCATACAAAATTTCTTTTTAAAAAAAAAAAAAAAAAGACAAAAACCGGAAAATATTCACAGAAAATTTAATAACGAAAGATACATTATTGATTATTTAAATGATAATAAATATTTTTTTTTCGAATGCACTTGAGGCATGTTCAACTTATTAACATGAACACCTTTTGCTGTTTGGACATTTATATAACTAAATGTTACTATGATGTTATATATGCCATTTTATTGAATTTCTAAAAAGTAATTTATACATTCCAGTCCTTGTGATAACCATATTTGAAAGAAATACGAATTCAATTTTATACACAATTTATATTCACAATTTTTGAAAGGAAAGACTAAATACATTTCTTGAAAACAAAATTCAATTAAAAGATTCAGAGGAATACGAAAATAAAGGTGACTAGGTAAATATAAATAATATATTTTTAAAAAATTAAATGTTCGGACACACACACCCAAATATATATATATATATATGAAAAATCTTTGGATGGGAGAAATATGAAAAATCTTTGAGAATGAAACTGTTTTCGAAATTCAAAAACATAGTAAACAAATTGATATTGTTTAAAAAAATTAGTACAAATAAGTAATTTATCTTTTTTTATGACCTAGTCAAATGCTACACGGTTCGAAAAAGTTCAAGGTGACTTCACTTTTAAGCTTCAGCAGATGTATTTGTTCTATTTTAAAATAAATGAAAATAAAAAACAACAAAGGGAGGAACTCAAATAAATAAATAAAAGAATTAAAAAAATAACACACCTGTTATTAAAAATGCATCTGTTCCGATTCAATGAAAGTTCTAACCTAAATTTGAAATAGAACAAAACGTGTTCTATTTTTCCCAAAGTCCATGACGTATATCCACGTAGTACGACTATTGTTTTAAAACAATCAATCCCTTTTTTTCTTTCTCAATTTTTCATGCGAAGTAAGGAAAAAAATAGAATAACTACCCCTAAAAAATGGACAAATAATGATTGATAAGATTTTGGAACAGACAGCTAATAAATCCTTTTAAAACTTACTTAATTATTTTACAAGCATTAAAAACACACACACATAAAAATAAAAAAATGCTAAATGAAAAGAAATACTTAACACTTAATCTACGTCAGCTAAAGATTGACGTAAAGTAAAGGAAAAAAAGAACTTAACGAATTAGTAGCGTCAAAATAAGAAAAGAAAAAAGTGAAAGAAAAAAAAAAAGTTATTTGAATAATCTTTCATGGTAATGAAAAATATAAGAGCAGTACAAATTATGCTTGTTATTGAAACTCAAAAACTTATGGAGTTAAAAAAATAAAAAGTGTTTTTTTTTTTTACGGGCATAGAAATTTGAATTTTCTTATTTATTATTTAGAAATATGCTTAGCTTTCAGCTTTTAAAATGTCACCAGTTAAAGGGTGAAAAAAATTTAACACCTTTTAGTTTTACTTATGCAAGTTTTATTTATTCATTTTTTATTTTTTACCTTTTAGTTAGAAAAACATTTAGGTCTTTCAAAAATAAGAAAATATAATTATATAATAAATATAATAAATGAAAATATAAATAATGTAATAAATGGAATTACAATGAATATAATAAATGGAAATATAAGTGAATGCAAGAAATAAAAATATAGTAACTCAAATATAATATTATAATACATGAAAATATAATAAATATAATAAATGAAAATATAATAAAAAAGTGAAAAAATTGAATAAAGGAAAATATAATGAATGTAATATATGAAAATATAATGAATATAATAAATGAAAATATAATGAATGTAATATATGAAAATATAATGAATATAATAAATGAAAATATAATGAATGTAAATATATGAAAATATAAGGAATATAATAAATGAATATACACTCATGTCCATAAATTAAGGATAATTCAGAATCACACAGAAATTGAATTCTAAAATAAAAAATTTCACCTGTAGAATTATCGCACACATCTTGAAGAAGAATATGCAAATTACAGGAAACCACCAGATGGCGCGGATAGTACGTCACAATGACGAGAGTGTAAGAGAGGGGTATATAAGGAATGGTGGCAGAGAAGTAAAATTGTTCACAAGCGCTTTAAAAAGCCTTTCAGTGCAATAACCGCATAGTTATGGCACAAAGGAAGCATTTGGATGATTTTTTACGTGGTAGAATTATCGGACGACTGGAATGTGGACGTACCACGCTGGAAGTATCCGAGGAACTTGGAATCGCCCAGAGTGTCATCTCCAGGCTTTGACAACGATTCCAAGATGATGGTAATGTGAGTAGATGCTACAGTACAGATCGCCCCGAGTTGCAACGCCGAATGAGGACCGGTATTTAGCAGTTACTGCCAAAAGAAACAGACGGAGCACAGCATCAGACCTGTCTCGTCAGATCTCTTCAGCTACCGGTACGACAGTTTCAAGGCAGACCGTGTACAGACGCTTAGGGCACATTGGTCTATATGCTCGTAGGCCTGTCAGATGTGTTTCACCTACAGCAACTCACTGTCGCCTGCGATTAACCTGGAGTAGAGAGCATGCATTGTGGACACCGCAACAGTGGTCTTGTGTGATGTTTTCCGACTAGTCCAGGTTTAGTTTGCAGTCTGATGCTCCCCGGACTTTCATATGGAGAGCGCCAGGTTCCCGTTACCACCAAGAGAACACCATTGAACGACACCGTTACGGTGGTGCAGGATGGCTCGTTTGGGGAGGAATTATTCTTGGTTTCAGAACTGACCTGCATGTTCAGAGTGTAACGATGACAGGCCCATCTATCGGGATGTCATTCTGGAACAACATGTACGTTTGTTTTGGGGCGCCATGAGTGCTGAATTTCTGTTTATGGATGACAACGCCCGTCCTCAGCGTGCAAACATTGTAGACGAATGCCTTCAATTGAAGGATATCACCCGTAGGGATTGTCCAGCATGCTCATCGGACTTAATTCCAATAGAGCATGTGTCGGATATGCTTGGCAGACGAATTGCAGCCCGTCAACCCCCTCCCACCTGTCAACCGGAACTTCGGAGGGCATTGCTTGATGAGTGGTGTAATATTCTCCAAGATCAGATTGATAATTTGATACTCAGCATGCCTAGCCGTTGTAAGGCCTGTATTGCATCGTCCGGAAGACATACTCCATATTAACCATCATACTAACCATGTTATACTGTTTTTGTAAATAAGTTCTTTTTGAAATTTGCTCCAGGGTGTAAAAATCGCAATTTTTATTAATTATATCAAACATACAGCATCTTTTTTTGCTCTTTACCTTTTGTTTAATAAATAGACTTTACAAATAAGTCAAATTCGTTTTTGCTTCTGTTGCTTTCTTTGCCTGAACTTCATTATCCTTAATTTATGGACATGAGTGTATAATAAATGGAAATATAATGAATACAAGAAATGAAAATATAGTAAACACAAATATAATATTATAATAAATGAAAATATAATAAATATGGGGGCTGAATGGCCAAACTAGTGCTCTGGCGCTCGGTACCCCAAGTTTCGGGTTCTTGTCCCGGTGGTGCCATGGATGTTTGTAGTGTTTCGGAATCCACTTTAAGCAATAGAAAAGGGTAAACAATCATAGGTACTGGTCTCCTACGATTGTTCAGCTTTCGGCGTAAATACGTAATTTAATATTTAAAATATTTTATGTATTTTAAGAAATAAAAAATATATATATATTATTTTTAAATGTATTTTATTTTAAATACGTTATTAAAATTTATAACAAAATGTTGAATTAAATGATGGAGATTATGTTCTCTGTTATATCAGATAAAAAAAAAAAACTTAATCAGATAATTTATAACTGAAATTTAAAATAAAGCAAATATAAATTAGAAGTAAATTTAAAAAGTTTTATATTTATGAATTCCATTTTAATTAGTTTTCATTCAAATAATAAAAATTCACTACTTATTTTTAAAATAAATCATTATAAAAGACTTATCATTAAAATAATACTTAAATATACAATATAATATTATATACTAAGAGGCCTGATGGCCGAGTGGCTAGCGCTCTGGCACTCGGTAGCACAGGGTTCGCGTGCCGGCGATGCCATGGATGTTTGCAGTGTTTCGGAATCCACTTTAAACCGTACGTCCCGGTCCTAATAGGATCGTAGAGAGTTGTGGGGGTAATGTTCCTCGCGTCCGTAGCCTATCTTCAAGCTACACGTGCCCCATAATGCTAGTGCAAATGTGTAACAGTGTTACAGTCCTTGCTTATGGAATAAAGATTAATTGTCTGTATTGCCAGCTGCATTAGAACAACAACATATCGTATACTAAATAAAATACCGTATAATAAATAAATAATACAATATACTTAAATCATTACAATAGATTTATTCTTACTCAAAAATAATATTTTTCCTTGGTATATCAAAACATTTTGCTGAAAGAAGTAAGAAAATAAACATTTCATGATAATGGAAATAAATACAAAAGAATGAAGCTTATTCGAAACGTAGCGGATGAATAATTCGCTTATTAAATTTCAGTATCCTTTCATAACTCATTTTAATACAACAATTTGGAAGAATTTTTGCAATTGTGTATTATTAGAGAGATACTTGAAATGAAAGTTTCCGCTTCAAGAGAATGTATTAAGAATTCTGTAATATCAACTGCTTATAATAGTTTTCAATTTGATGATATATTTGCAATTCTTTGTAAAATGTGTTGGATAGCAATTGAAACATTGAGATATCTAATACTTTAGTAAATGAAATTATAATCTTATCGAATAAACACTACTGAAGATGCATTATATTGAGTCACAGCCATATCAAAATGAGAAAAAAATTATGCAGAGAGAGAGAGAGAAAAGAAGAAACATGAATAAATATGAACACATCACTATGTTGCAATGTAAATGATGCAATAAATGCAGTATATATATATATATATATATATATATGCCTGTATGTATGTATACGTTACATATATATTACACATAATAATGGAAACACCTGAGAATAAAAGTGACATTTAAGAATGAGCTTCATAAGCATTAAAGTGTAATCAGTTTTTTTAATGGCAGTTTTTTTTTTTTTAATAAAAGTATATATCATGGTAGTATGAGGTAGCTTTAGTGAAGTTGTATACGTCTTAGATTTTTGTCAAAAGCGTAAAATATCAGACCTCATGGAAAGATGTCGAACTGCAGGATCCCGATTAGCTGTAGCAACTGTGAATGAAACATTCCAGCTTTTCAGGTTCTAGAAGTATGGTGTCTAAAGTCATAACAGCATATACACAGCACGGCAAAATAAAATAGTGGACCGAAGTATTGAAGCGGATTTTAATGTCTAAAAAAGAAAATAACTGCAATCAAAGTGACCGCAGAGCTCAATCCGCATCTGGATTCTCCTGTGTCAATAATTACATTTAAGAGACACCTCCATAAACAGCACATTTACTGTAGAGTAGCAATTCCCAAGCCACTTATCACATCTGTTAATGCCAAACGACTCTCGTCTACAGTGGTGTCACAACCACAAACACTCGTCGATTGATAAGTGGAAGAGAATCACAGGGTAAGACGAATCATTTTTCACATTTTCTCCACAACATTACGGATGCACATTTGGAGGACACCTGCACAAGTGTATGATTCAATTGTCTCCTTGATGATTTGATTTTTGGTGAGCAGCCGTTAGCTTCTATCTAATTGTCTCCTCCCTATATATATATAAATTTTAGATAGTGATAAACGAAGATATGTAATGAATGGGTAATATGTAATGAAAACATATTTTTGGCTATTTATAATCACCCTATTTACCATAAAAGAACACTTGATATGGTATCGCAGTTCATTATTAATCTTTTAATTCACATCTATAACTTCATTCTGACACACTCAGAACAACAGCACACACGTGTACAAAATACATGCGCCTCATTTTGTGAATCCTGCCCTCGTCTGCAACTGTTTCCAATTTTGTGCTTAGAAGATTATTTATTTTTCTATCACCAAGTTTTGCCAATCAAAGGCATTTTAAGGTGGAAATTTTTAAAACTGATTTTCATGAAACTTATCTACAACAAAAGAATGTCCTCAGATACAGCTTACAATCCATACATACCTCAACATTTTAAAATATTTTAACGTGTAATCCATGGTTTATTGGAGATAAATGATCTCGAATCCTTCCAACATTAAAAGTATTTTATCGTATGATCCAAAAGTTTTATTAGTGATAAATGATCGCAAATCCTTCCAATCTTAAAAGTATATTAGCGTATGATCCAAAGGTTTATTCTAGATAAATCATCACGAATCATTCCATTCTTAAAAGTATTTAATTGTATAATTCAAAGGTTTATTGGTGATAAATGCTCGCGAATCATTCTAGTTTGTACGTGCGTATTTAATTAAATCTTTCAGTGGAAATATTCCATATTTGAATTATATTGAATTCATCCATCAAAGAATTCAATAAAATCATTATCGATGCCATAAAAAAGAAGGCGATGTGCACGCCAATTCTAGGGGGTGGGCGACCGTGAATCACGCTCCAGAAGCGCGAGCTGCCCCCCTTCCCCCATTCAATCACATAGAAAAAGAAACCTGAGGTGTTTTAATCCTTCTTTTGTATCGGCGTCCCTTTGTGTAGACTGGAGAGTATTGGGACCAAGGAAGAGTAGGGGGAGGCACCCCCAAAGGTGCCAGCAACATGTGCGGGCCGTGGTTCGCACGTGTTGATTCCGCATCTGGACGTGGGAAACCGTCTGCAATCAAAGATATTGACACCTGGAGTTCTGTAACTGCCCCCTTCTAATAGGCGAAGAATAAATGAAGTTAGTCTTCCAGTGGAATTGTAATCAGCAGCATGAAATGGGGTGTGATTTTTTTTTTTTCTTTTGTGCGCGCCTTTTCACTTTTTTCTTGTAGGCCCCTGGTGGGTGGTGGTGAATGACTTCATGGGATAACAGCTTTTTCGGTTGCTCTTTGTTACGAAACTAATATCGTTTTTTTTTTTAAATGGCTTAAATTTTTCATATGTTTGAGTCGAAAAAATGCAAAATATCTTGAATAAGTTGACTATTATTATTTAGAATAATATTATTTTTTTTACATTAAATAACAAAATGATTGTAAAGAAATACAAACGAAGTGATTTTATTCATAAAAACAAATCTTCTAATTTGTTTTTCAATAAAATATAACATTTTATTGAAAAGGATGCAGGATAAGAACAATTAATCATAAATATGATTCATGATAATCTAAGAGATTATCATGAATCATATTTATGATTAATAGTTCTTATCCTGATATTATCAAGAATAGTTCTTATCCTAATATTACCAAGAATAGTTCTTATTCTGAGATAATCATGAATCATGAGATTTCTCATGATTTTTTTTATCCTATGCTAATTTGCACCCATGTTATTAATTGGTATTTTATTTTCAATTATTTTTTAGCGGTAAAAGCCTTATCTGTAAACATTTATATTGTCTTGATTTCAACCCGAAACCATCGTTAAGCCCTAATACAAAAAAATCCCGTCATCTGCCTAGAGATATACAATATAGGTACAGTATATAATACGAATCTGTGCTAGATTAATATTTATCTATATTTTTTTGAAGAATCTGTAGTTTTATCAAAAACAGCATCTTTAAATAAAGTTTCAATAAAACATGGCCACATAATATTCACATTAACTTGTCAGTGAATCACATGGGAAAAAAATCACATGTTTTGTTTATATGAGCAATATATAATGAAAAATAAATTCTAATATTTGGCTCATCGTGGCTTTTCTACTAGCTGCTCTACCATACATCCAGGTTTTCCTTTTTCTTTTTAAGAACATCCTGATGTTATGAAAGATTAAAATATAGAAATGATCGATTTTAGTTTATATCTTTTTAAAGATTTATACATTAGAATAAATTACTATTTTAATATTTTGGCACTTCAAAAGTATATTTCATTTTAAAATTGTGTAAACAAAGCATCTGTATTTTTCTGGATGACTGACATAAAACAAGTGATTTCGTGTCCATGTAACATGATAATGATTCCAGCATAAAAGACACAATAATTAATAATAAGACACAATAATAAGACAAAATAAGACACAATAATTTTAAAGATGAAAATGCCAATCATAAAGAATTTCCATATTCTTACATTTCACAACTATCTTACTAATGAATTACTTGGAAATAAGTGACAGGCGACGAAAGAGACATAAGTAGCACAATTCATCAAATCAAACAAAAAGACGCTTGTCAAAATCAAATTCTATGATGAATTTTCAAAATTTGCTTTGTTGAATAACATAAAAAGTTGTTTTAAAAAGAAGTCTTCTTACTGAGATATTAAGTGCAGTTTAAAAAAATAAATATCATTTTGAAAAATCCAATCATGAAGAAATAATATGTTCTTACATTTCACTACTAACATTCTAAGAAATAAATGACAGACGACGAAAGAGACATCAAATCAAACAAAAAAGACTTTTGTTAAAAATCAAGCCATTCTTTATGAAGAATCTATATGAATTCTCAAAATCTACTTGGATAAATAGTGTATGAAGTTCCTGTAAAACAAGTCTACTTGCTGCCACATTAAGAGCAGCTTAAACAAATAAATACAATTTAAAAAAGGCCAACATTTCACTACTGTCTTACTAGGAAATAAGCAACAGACGACGAAAGAGGCATAAGTAGCACAGCATCAAGTCAAACAGAACGACGTTAGTCGAAATCAATCCATTTCTTATAAAAAATCTATGAATTCTCAAAACCTGCTTTTGAATTATACAAGAAGTTACTTTAAAACAAGTTTATTTATTGTGGCGTTGATTGCAGCTAATAAATAAACACAATTTTTTAATGTGGAATATGACAATCATAAGAAGTCACATATTCTTACATTCACCAACTATTTACTAATGAATTACTTGGAAATAAGTGGCAGGGAGACAAAAGATACATAAGTACACAACATCAAATAAAATAGAGCTACCTTAGTCAAAATCAATCCATTCCTTATGAAAAGTCTATATAAATTCTCGAAATCTGCTCGTTGAGTATATAAGCAGTTGCTTTAAAACAAGTCTATTTATTGTGACATTGACTGCAACTTAATAGAAAAGTCTCATATTCTTACATTTATCAATTATCTTACTAGTGAATTACTGAGAAATAAGTGACAAGCGATAAAGAGATATGAGTAGCACAACATCAAATCAAACTGAACGACGTTAGTCAAAATCAATCCATTCCTTATGAAAAATCTATATAAATTCTCGAAATCTGCTCGTTGAGTAATATAAGCAGTTGCTTTAAAACAAGTCTATTTATTGTGACATTGACTGCAACTTAATAGAAAAGTCTCATATTCTTACATTTATCAATTATCTTACTAGTGAATTACTGAAATAAGTGACAAGCGATAAAAAGAGATATGAAGTAGCACAACATCAAATCAAACTGAACGATGTTAGTCAAAATCACATTCCTTATGAAAAATCTGTATGAATTCTCAAAATCTGCTTCGTTGAATAACACAAGAAGACACTGTTTGCTGTGACTTCGACTGCAGCTTAAAACACAAGCACAATTTTCCTAATGTTACCAGATATGACAATCATAGAGAAGTCACATATTCTTACATTTCTCTCTCTTACTAATGAATTACTTGGAAATAAGTGACAGGCGACGAAAGAGACATAAGTAACACAACATCAAAATCAAACAGAAAGACGCTTGTCAAAATCAAGTCGTCTTCTTCCCCGACTTATATGGAGGTCCCTCGACTGAGACAAACCCTTGCAGAGGAAGATTCCACCGGGACAGACACACACAAAAGCGGCGAGAATTCTTTAATTAAAGAGGGATTTGGGAATCTAAGACTTGAGTCAACACCCTTCCCCCTTTTACTTGCCACTGGAAGAATTGATCCACCCTCCCTCTTCCTTCCAGTTGTATGATAGGACGAAGCGCTTTGCTGTTGAGGATGAGTAGAAATGCTGGAGTTGAAATTGTTCCTCACCTGTGTGTGTTCAGGGGGGCAGGGGTGGTTGCCATGGTTGTAGAGTAAAGTGGTAAAATGGGCTGGTGGAGGACACTCGAAACGCTTTTGGAATTTGTTACAGATAACGAACCCCCTTAAAAGCGTGAGAAGAGGCATCGGTTGTTTTTAATTTGTGGTGAAGGATGTTCTCGGGAAGTTCAGTTGAGTTTAAAAATGTTGTTGTTGTTGTTGGTCGGAAAAAATTGGAGTGTTTGTTTTGGAAATAATGTCGAATTTGGTCAAGTGTTTTGGTGTTGGTTTTTGTTTAGTTGGTGGATAAATGGATCTTTGAATTTTTAGTACATGGATCGTCACATGATCTTAAAAATAAAATTGGTAAAAATTGTGTGAAATATTTTCAGATGATGAAATAGGAAAAACTGATTCATTTTTAATTTAAAAAGAAAAAAATGTTGAAAAAATATTTTATTCAATGTTTCCTACATTTAAAATATTGTATTCAATGTTACATTCAGTGTTACTATATTTAAAATATTTTATTAAATGTTTCCTACTTTAAAATATTTTATTCAATGCTACACATTCAATGTTTCCTACATTTTAAAATATTTTATTAAATGTTTCCTACTTTAAAATATTTTATTCAATGCTACATTAAATGTTTCCTGCATTTAAAATATTTTATTCGATGTAACATTCAATGTATACTACATTTAAAATATTCTTTTGAATGTTACATTCAATGTTTCCTACATTTAAAATATTTTTATTCAATGTTTTTATTGAGGATGAGAAGGTATCATAATATTTATTACTAAAGACATGCTCAATTTTAAAATTGCGCTAAACAAAGTAGATGTAGTATTTTTTATGAACATGCCACTTGGAAATTCGAATTTCTCTGAATTTATTGTTTCGTTTCAAAAACTGGTAGCCAAAAATTGCAGAAACTTTTAATTAATTATTACTTAAAAATCTCCATTTTTTTTTCACTGATACTCCTCTTAATAAAATTTACCAAAACTGAAAATATTTTTTTGCCCGTAACCGGACATAAATTCTTCATATCTGCTAGTTTCTGATTCAATTGTTTTGCTTTATTTTGTATGAAATGAAATTTAAAATCTTCCCTTATATACAATCTTTTTTTTACACGCATGGAAATTTAAATAATTAATTGGTTATCAATTACTAATTAATTGATCCACATCAATCCATTCAGCAATAAAACCAGTTTCTTCCTACATCAAAATACAAAACTAAGACAGACATTTAGTAAACGTGACAATCCCCATTAATTAATTAATTGATCTACATTAATAGATTAAGCAATAAAACTTCAGTCATTTACTACATCAAAACACAAAACTAAGATAGACATTTAATAAACTTGACAATCCACATTAATTCATTCCCAAATTAATTAATTAATTGATCTACATTAATCCATTAAGCAATAAAAATTCTGTTATTTAATACATCAAAACACAAAACTAAGATAGACATTTAATCAACTTATGTACGTATTTTTATGTGCTTCTGTTTTTGATTCAATCATCTTTCTTGATTTTGTATGGATTAAAAAATTCAAAAGCTTCCCTTATACAGTAATTTTTACACGCATGGAAATTTAAATAATTAATTGATCCACATTAATCCATTAAGCAATAAAAACTTCACTACATCAAAACACAAAACTACGATAGACCTTTAATAAACTTGACAATCCACATTAATTAATTCCACAGTAGTTAATTAGAATTTTATCTTCATTAATCCATTAAGCAATAAAACTTCAAGATTTGTTTCCTACATCAAAACACAAAACTAAGGGAGACATTTAATAAACTTGACAATCCACATTGATTAATTCCCAATTATTTAATTAATTTATCCACATTAATCCATTAACCCAATAAAATTTCAATTAATTCCTACATCAACGCAAAATTAAGATAGACATTTAATAAATCTTGACAATCTACATTAATTAATTAATTTATCCACATTAATCCATTAAGCAATGAAAACAGTCATTTACTACATCAAAACACAAAACTAAGGTAAACATTTAATAAATTTGACAATCCACATTAATTAATTAATTTGATCATTAATCCATTAAGCAATAAAATTTAGTTATTATTACATCATCACAATTAATATTATTCGGTTACATCAAAACACAAAACTACGATAGACATTTAATAAACTTGGCATTGTAATAGCTGAATCATTAATGGATGGAAGAAAGAGAGGAAGAAAAAAATGGCTGCCAATATCGTTTATGAAGCTGAATAAACAAATGGCGATAAAATTCTAAGGGAAAGAAGGAAAAGTTGATACTCACCTGTTGGAATACGTCGCTTTTACTTTCCCCTACCTTTTTTTGTAGAATCATACTCATGAGAGAGATATTTTTCCCTACCACTTTTCATTTTCCCCCTAAAGTTTAAGATTACTTTCTGCCTTTAAAAATGAAAAAAAAAAAAAAAAAAAAAGAAAGAAGAAAGAAAAGAACAAAACAAGAAAGTTTAGAATAAACAAAAGGCTGAAAATTACGAATCCCTTGGCTGTCATTGACATTTTATATATTCCCCTTTTTTTCCCTAAAAGGGAAGGTAAATTAAAAAATGTAAAGTGTAGAACGGGAACTCAATTTCCTGCATATAAAGAAAAAAGTAGGGGGTGGGAGATAGAATTTTTTCTTTTTTATTTTAAATTTTCCCAACATTCTCTTTTTGTGTGTGGAATATATGCATTTTTGTAACTAATTTTGCAGTTTTACGCGCATACTGGGCACTCGAGGGAACATTGGTAGGGAAGAAAAATGAATTTTAGGGAAGGGGAGGGAAAAGGGGGAGGGGAGCTAAAGTCATGAGAAGACTCTCACACCTGTTCAGAGTGAAAACAGTTTGCTGAAAACAAAACCAGGAAACATTTGGAGGAAGACAGGGTTAATATATTGCTTTCATCTGATCTATAAATAAGCCATTAAATCACCTGGTGAATACCTTCTGCTCTGAAATCAAGTACTTGATATTCTTTTTCCCTTTTCCTTCTGACAAAAACTTTTATAAAAAAAGTTCCACATTTTCCAAAATTTACCACCACCTATGAAAAAGAACACTTTGGTATATTTCTACAGATGAAAGAGATATGTAATGACACTAATATATTTCTGTTTTTTGCTTATTACGTA
>BPLR01014236.1:0-151465 GCA_021605095.1 Caerostris extrusa
TTCACATTGGTTGTTCTCCACTTTGCTTATCTCACAATGCATCTTACCTTTGCGGCCTAGACATTCTGTTCCAATCATCTTCTCATGGTGTTCCTTTGGATCCGTCCAACGCCACAAGTGATGTTCCAGTGTGCTGGTTGAATTTGCAGCCACCTGTAATATAACTGGAACCCAGTCTGCTTCCTCCGCGTAATTCTTTGCTGTTGGTAATACTGCTTGGGCCGCTCCCGAGTTTATTCATCCGTTCGAAATGTGCCCAATAATATTTGAGTGCGAATTTGCCGCCGCCTGTGATTTAAGCCGCAGGCCTTATTATTATTAATCATTATACTTTTAATAAATAAAACCTCGCTGAATTCCCTGCAATGGAAACGTGGATTTTTTCGGTCCACCAGGAGGTGGGAGCCGCCCCAAAACTATATGTGCTAGTAAGTATCCTACAAACATGATTATGCGCATAGTTTCTCTCCAAAACATAGCAAAAGATCTGCATTCAAGGTGTTCTTAAAGATTTTGGAAATTAATTCCTTTTGTATACGTCGACGAAAAGTTCCTCAAGCTTTTCCGAATCTGCCATTCAGGGAAGCGGTTATATAAACTGATCTTCCAACAAACAGAATCCTTTTCAGCATTTTTTTGATATGTTTCTCTTTCATACTCACATACATCCTGAAAGGCTAAGGCCAATTTCCAAAAAAAAGGGCACTTAATTAATTTATATTTTAAAATAAAAAGAACCCAAAGGGCATGAGATGTCCGCTGTTCAACATTCCGCAGCAACAGGCTTGGTGGCAGCAGCATGCGCCCGGTGACCCGCTAACTAAGCGGCAGTGTGCTAAAAGTAAAAAGCTAGCAGCATGAAAAGATAGGTAACAGCGTTGAAAAACCAAACTTGTTGAAATAGATACAGAAAATTCAAGTGTTTCTGGGTTTCTAATAATGAAAGTCTTCCAAAAATAAAATAAATGTTAAGATTAGAAAAGCATGAAAAAAATTACTAGAATCTTTATAAAGTGGATTAGAATGTACTGTTTTTACCTTTTGTTTTAATGCTTTTTTCCGTTTATGTAATACCTTTTGTGTTGAGCAATTTCGTGTTACTGACTAATGCTTTTTTTTCGAAGTTTTAAATTAGATCTTCTTATTGTTTAAACAATAAGTTTACTGTCTCCAGAGGAAACAACTGAGTTTTTCTTTTATAGGATGTGGTATAGTTCGAAGCAGTTGATTTCTTTTGGGCATGGTTCCGTTGGAAAGTTCTGCACGCAATTATGACCGCTAAGAGTTGACAATGAAGCCATTGTTCTCTTTACCTGATCGTTCTGGTGTTTCTGTCTGTTCTAATTTCTTTTCAGCTGCATTCCATTTGAAGTAAAGGTTAAACTCCCCTGTAAAAGTGTTTTTAATGCCTTCCAACTTTTATGTTTCAACTTAGTGATATGGCTCTGTCGGTAGGTGTTTTTGTGTCGTTTGTAATCTTTATTACGTTAAAGAATTACAACCTGTAATTTTAATGTACTTATGGTTATTTTGACACCAACCAATTTAATCTGCTATTCTGTGATTTTACCCAAGTGGTAATAATTAGATTGAATTATTTGTATAGTTAAGTAATAAATTTATTATTATCAATTAATAATGTTAATTTTTTGTATATTCGGCGTGTCATTGTGTATTTTCTTAGCGTAGGTTCGTTCTATAATTTATTTTCATTTTTTTATACATTATGATGTATATTTATTTACTGTGAAATGATTGTTTATTTATTTTTGTTAATTAAACTTGCATTCATTTATTTTAAATTAATTTTGTTACTTTTGTTTAATAGAATTCATATTAATCATGCAGTACCATCAAGTAATGGGTGTGTGTGTAAGTTGTCATTCTTTCTTTTGGGCGGTGCGTAATTTGCGTGGCTTAATCCAGACGGTTTGAACTTGAATTTCTTCAATTTCATTAAAATGGTTTTTGACTTCTTTTTTGTTCATATAAATTATATTTGTAATCAAAAAGACCATAAACTAATACAACATTTTTTAAATTAAAAAGTTTTCTGATTCCAAAATATTATTTTAAAAGTAATATATTACACATTAAAAAGTGAGAAAATTCATAGAAGATACAATGCCGTAAGGAAACTTTGTGATCAACAAAATTATTACTTCATTGAAATATTGCAAACGAATAAATTTCATGAAACGAATACCTCTCTTCTTAATCTTGCTAAATCTATATAGTAAAAAATCAAGAAAAAGTTCCAGTACCATTGAAGACACGTTAATCATTAATTTTTCAACTCAAAAGAATCCGCAAGAAGATTCCCGCGCGTTATCCTCGCTCAATCACTGGCAACCGGCAACTGGCGTACCGATTACGGAGTACCTCAACAAGGGAAATATCCCTTAAACCTCATCTTAATTCATAGATATGTTTGAATTTTAAAAGGCTGCTTAATTATTGTTAGTAAAATTTAAGATAAAAGTTTCTAAAAATTCAAATTAAAGTAGGTACTCAAAAAAAAAAAAAAAAAAAAAAAGATTTAAAATACTATTGATAAAAAAAGATAAAAATAAAGGAATTTAAACTTAAGTTTTAAATTCGGCACAATCAGTTGTCGCTGCCGTAAACATATTTCAAAACGTAAACCAACAAAACTTCTTTTGTTTACCAATAACACTCAAGGGAATTATGCTGACGGTGGGAGCCAATGGATGCATCTGAAAGGTAATGATATTAACAGTGTCCTCACAAAACAAAACAAACAAAAAAAGGCCTATCACAGAACCGTAATTTTTTATGCATTTTATAATTTTTATTTTTATTTTTTATTTTTTATATTTTTTATCTAATCCTTTTATTTTCCTTACAAAAAAAAAAAAAAGGGGTAAAAAAAGCGTACAATAAAAAACCTAACTTAATTACTAGTCGGAAAGTCAATAAATTTAAAGCACAACGTAGCAGTAATAAATGCGAAAAGGAACACAGTTCTGATCTGAACCCTCAACCACGCGGTCAAAGATCCGAATCTTTACCTCTGCGCCAGTTCGCCTTAATTAATGGGAGATCAATAGTTTTTAAGCCAAAGTAATCGTCAGATACACATTGAGATAAATTCCCCTCAATAGTTCATGGATAACCACCGTCTCCAGATTCAGTAATTTTCAGAGCTATTAATTTCTGACCAATAGAAATCCTTTTTTTTCAATTCCTTCTATTAGCTCACACTCTCCCTATATATATCTTGTTCAAATTTTCAATCGTTCATAAAATACTTTTTATTCATCCACCCAATTTCAGATACATTTTCTTTTGAACTTGCAGTGGATGACACTGGATGTTGATACAGTTTTTCAAATATTAATTCATTAATGAAATTTAATTAATTCATATGAGTTTGATATGGGAGAAATATTCATATATTCACGCTGCTCTTTCTTCTCATTTGCTCATCCTTAATTAATTTAATTAGTTAATTATGTCTTTTTCTCATAACTAATTATTAATAAATTAATGATTATTAATTATTTTATTCATTCAATTATTAATTATTTTTATTCATTTAATTATTAATTATTATTATTTTATGATCAAATGTTTTAATTATTCATTTAATATATATTATTCAATTTTTAAAATAATGTAACTACAAATTGGCAATAATTAAAAAAAAAAAATCGTCTGATTTTAATTTAGCTTATTTTTCTGATATTATTATTCTTAATTTTTTACGTTTGAAATTTGAAACGATCGTGTTTGAGTATTCTTGTCAATGTATTCTATATTTTTTAATTTTAAATGATCAAAAAGTTTTTAATTAAATTTGAAATATAACCTAATATACTTGCTTTTATCACATTTGCTTTTATTATTTTGCTGTAATTCGAGATTGCTATCCTTTTTTTTTTTCAATTCCTTCTATTAGCTCACACTCTCCCTATATATATCTTGTTCAAATTTTCAATCCTTCATAAAATACTTTTTATTCATCCACTCATGTTCAAATACATTTTTAACTTGTAGTGGATGACACTGATGTTAATACAGTTTTCTCAAATATTAATTCAGTAATTAAATTTAATTACATAATTTAAAATTTTTAGATTTAAGTTGCATATATCTACCAATAGATGGCGCCAGGTAAACTTAAAAACATGTATGGAAATTATTTATAAAGTACTTCCCTGCAATAGAGTGAAAAAAAAAGAAGGAATTGACTTTAAAAAATGTGTTTTTATATTACTTGTTTCATCGCCAAATCAAAATTCTCACTCAAATATCCAGATCATTCCACGTGGATTCACACTACTTCTCACTTTTACTTTCTTCCTGCTATCGTCCCAGTTTTATTTGGTAAAAAAGGTTATTAAACTAATTTTTAAATTTTCGTCCTTTTATTTCTCTTATTATTCACACTTTTTCCTTTGCAAATTTTTATTTCAATTCCTTGAACAAAGTGTTCTTCTCAAAATTATCACCTTCTTTCATTTCAAGTTATATTTTTATAATTAGCAAGCTTAAATGAATTAATTAATAACTTTAGGTAAAGGGTAATCTTTAAATTATACCCTTTTTTAACTTGACCTAAATCGTGAAATATAATAAAGAAATTATGGTAATTAAATACTTCTCTGTATTGTTTAGCAAATCAATCTAGGAATGATTAAAAAATAAGTAATATACAGGGTCAATAATTAATAATTAAATTATTAATTAATAATTAAATTGATAATTACATTCACACTTTCAAAATGCTGTAAGAAAAGAACCACTCGTCACAATGAGTTCAAATTTGAACTGAACATACTTGTAGAAGGCGGAAATGGTACGGCATCAAAAAAACTCCAAAATGTATTAATAGATGGCGCTATAAGTGGTATAAAGAAAGTGAATTCTGCTACCAGTGATATTTTGAATCGAAATGACAACGTATTTGACATGAATTGCACATTAAACCAACTATATTGTTCAATGTGCTTGCTTGTTTCGGTTTTTTGACGGAAAAAAGGACTTCCAAGTCATTCAACAGTTGTAACATCGTGAGTGGAAAGTCCATCCACCACGGCAAGGTCATACCAAATCGGATGGGAAAAATCGGTGGAATTTTTTTGATGCAGTACCGTTTCCCCCTTCTTCCAGTATCCTCAGTTCAAATTTGAACTCATTGTGACAAATGGTTCTTTTTTACAGCATTTGAAAGTGGGACTTTAATTATAATCACCCTGTATTTCAATCATAGATGCAAATTGTGTTATACTAAACAGTAATACAGGTATAATTTCTTGCAAGATAGCTTGAGCTTCAATAAATCATATCACACAAACTGAAATACAATGCTGAGGGAATGTATAAAAATCGATGGACTAAAATAGAGTTTAAATCGATATATTAAAATAGAGTATAAAATCGATATGCTAAAATGCAAATTGAGAAATTTTAATTCATAGGTGGGCATCGGTGTCTGCACCAGAGAATCACGTAATGGCATTCATCTTTTAATGGACAGTAGCACTATACGGACATCAAGTATCAAGGACTGATAATTTATCAGAAGTTTGGGCATGTGTGACATAATCACTCACATCTTTTGCAACTTTGTTAAAACTTTCAGTCTCTGTTGGCTGCCGTCGCCTTCAGCTATTAGCTAATCTCATCCATTTTAGACTCGTCCATTTTGTATTAGTTTCAAGTTAAAGAAGTAACGTTAAAAGACCACTAAATTCCTTCCTACTGTAAAATTCCTATTTGCAATATTATTGCTGCAAGTTAAAACATCTAAATTGCTATTTTATCTGTTTACGTATAAAAAGAAAAAGACATGTGCAGTGTATCTTCTAAACCAGGGGTGGCCAACCCGCGGCCGGCCTTGAATATTTTTCCGGCCGTGAGATTTATCACACTTTTACAAAACATATTTATTTTATAATGGCCTAAGTAGTGGAAACCACATCCATATATTCAAAAATTTAACTGTCGAAATTATGAGAAAAATTAACTTTGATTTAAAAATAATATATAATATCAAATATGCAAAAGAAACAAAAAAAAAACTACACTGCTTTTGAAAGAATCAATAATTAAGAAATATATTCATCTCCCTTTCATGTTGAAATCGAGTCGGTTCTAGTATATCTCCAAACGGAACTGGTTGACTTACAATACAATATTGAATTAAAACACATTTTTCAAAGAATCAGAATCCAAAACAGATTTTTATAACACTTACGTCACAAAAGAGAAATTTTCCAATTTGAGAAATCGAGCAAAAAGCTGTTAGCGCTTTTGGTTCAACTTACAACTGTGAATCTTTTTCTTTTTCACCGAAAAAGGAATTGACCCAACACAAAAACACGTTCAAACATAACGGACGCTAACCTGCAACGCCCATTACGATGTGCAAATACTCAAATTGAGATCTATGTGCAAAAGTGAAAGAGTGGAGAAACACATATCGTACTAGTCAAATAAATATTTTTTAAGGATTTCAATTTTTTTTATTTCGTTTATATTTATATATTTTATACTTCATTTTTAGTGTTATATATTTCTCTACTATGTGCGTTTAGTATCATTATTGTTATATTTTCTATGTTTGCATGTTAGAATAACAATAGTAACAACTCATTATGTTTCAATTTTTCACTCCAAAAAAAGTCTTTAATGAGTCTAAATCTAATATGGGGATATATAATTTTATATGCGGCCCGCAGAGTTAGGATGCATTTCCAAAATGGCCTGCAAGATCATTTGGGTTGGCCACCCTGTTCTAAACTATATTACTGAAAATTCCAGTTCTTGATTTTCAGTCCCCCCATATACCTGTTTACTGTGTAATCAATAATCCTTAAAATATTTAATAATACATTTAATCCGTACATTAATACATTAGTAAAATTGCAATGAACCAGATAACATAATTGAGTGAATTTAACCTGAAGCTTATGGTAAGAAATGCCAGAGCACTAGCCAATTAGTTATCAGGCTGTCGTAACTTCGCCGAAAAGTGGCAGTTTCTATAAGCAGAAACCTGCGTCGTTGAAATTTCGAGACAGCCATGTTTTAGATGTGAGTATTTCACATTATTATCTCAAGAATTATGATAGCTAGTGATTGACGAGTAGTGTGGTATAGTAAATTTTTTTATATAGCGAGATGGTTGAATATGGATTCTTTGGTAATTCCTAGATTGTGGAATGATTTCTAAGAATAGTACAAACATCTAACCGATTGAAATTTAGAACTACAAATGCCACAGATGATCGCTAATTGCCAAGAGGCACAGAACAACTCAACTCACCTCAAATTTTCGCTATATACCTGCATAAAGATAATCTTTGAGTAGAAATTAGGGTGGTATTGTGGTGTAGTAACACAAGAAAAGTATTGGTCTTTTGAGAACCCGCTAAAGAGACAGATTTGGCGGATTAGGTGTAACAGTGGGGGTAGATATCTTTTTGGATGACCATACAGACCGGCATATCGTCCGAAGAGGTACTGTTACTACTCATTTATATAGGCATTAATGACCCAATTATTCGTCCTTATGTTGATAATTACTTCATCCTACGAGACCATATTGTTAGACTATACAAAGCTCGGCTGGTGGAGAATAACTTTCATAAAGAGACTATTATACTCATGAGTTATGTCTAGGGGGCCAGCATGTCTAGGGAGATGTATTGCTGCACTCAACCCACCTCGTGCAACACTTCAAGTTCTTCAAACGGCCTTTACACGGCATAGACTTGGTTGCCAATGAAGTAAATGAACAGCACTATTTTTAGCATGGGACATCGTTGCCTTGCTTTCATAACTGTTAGAGACGATCACACTCCATAATGAAGTTGATTATTGAATTCAACTTTCTTGGAGTGGAGTATATATTTTCTTTCCTTACTCGAGACCTAGTGGAGATATAAACAATATAATATAAGCATACTAGCTCGCAAAAGGGTTGAAGTTCCATTCCGCTGGCGGTGGCTATTGCAGTTACTACTTCCAGAAAAAAAGCATACTCAATCGGGATTATGATAACATACATAAAGCGTCTCGCATCGTTATTTTGTTTGATGGGATTTTTCCGGGTTTCCTGACATACGAGATACATTTGCCCCTATAAGTCCTGCAGGAAAGCATTGTCCTTCCCTCATATGTTCATGGCATACATAAATAAATAGGAGAGAATATTTATTTATGAATATATATATTTGTGATCCCACTTGATCGACAGCAACGTCTCATGGAAGGAGAGAAAGGGGGCAGCTTCTGTTGGGATGGAGCATCCAAGGTAGAAGTATGACTTGACACCGAGTCGCTGAAGAAAAGGGTAGTGTCTTTTAGGGGAACAACTCCGCATTTGCGTATCGTATGAGAGAAACCCTGGAAAACTACCACTAGGTAGTCCGACTCACGAGACAAGATGCTGATTATCACAAGCGCTATCGAGGCCTTGTTTTTCGAAACAGTTTCTACAACAATGCCGCCAGCGGATTGAATCTCGGCCCTAATTTATGAATATATAAATATTATATATATATGTGTGTGCTTAATTTAATTTATAAGTACCGTTCTTGACTTCTTTGATTGTCGACAGTTGTTCAACAATGAATGAAGAATTACTACAACAACAATTAAAAGAGAAAAATCTTTTATCAATTCTTTTCACTACAGCTCAAAGCCTTTAATTAATTTCTTTACCACGAACAAAATGTAAACTCCTTTTTTATTCGTCAAGAACGAGTCCTCTTTAAAAATAATCAGAACGGCGAGAATTCTTTTTTTTAATCTTTTCTATTGTAATAGGAACACTCGAGACATTCATAATTCATTAAAATGAGACATTAATTAATTCGATGCATACAAAAAGAATTTTTAATTCAGGGTTACCTTTAGATAATCCCTTAAACGACTGAGAGATACGAGCAAGTGGTGTAGATTTTACCAGCTTTTATGTATTCCCGGGTATTTAATGATCTTCTCTAATGAGCTCCCAAACCCAAGTCAAGTTCGAACTTGATTCTTAAAATATATGACACGCTTTGCAGTAGTCCCGCATGTGGATTCCGGATGGATTCACTTCCGGTTAATGAGGAAGGGGATTTCGGATTTATGTCCACTTGGAGGATCATAGGGATATTAATTAGTAAACAAGTCGCAGCAAAACAGCTCTCGACTTGGCTTTAAAACCCGCTGTTGAAATTTTAAATCGCTTGGGATAGGAATGAGTGAATTGGAAATTTCAACATTTTTTGGATATATTTATAGTTAAATGCAGGCATAGATGTGAATTTAAATGCCTAATTATTTAATTATTATTATTATTATTATTTTGAAAATAATAATTTTCATAAAAAAAGTTTGTGAAGCCCGACCGATATTTTAATATTGTTTTTTAATCCCTTTAAAAAGTTTTTGTTGTGTGTATAATGATATATGGGCCTGATGGCTGTGGCACTCCG
Source organism: Caerostris extrusa (assembly GCA_021605095.1). Lineage (NCBI taxonomy): Eukaryota > Metazoa > Arthropoda > Arachnida > Araneae > Araneidae > Caerostris > Caerostris extrusa. Next base: position 9,456 of record BPLR01014236.1, read on the forward strand.
TGATATAGGTTTCCGGTTTGAGGCCCGGAGGGCCATGGATGCTTGTAGTGGTTTGATTGTACGATTGCAGAGCATTTGGAGTAGGGCTGACAAACCTAAGGAAGAAAATAGAATCTTAAAAGAAAGAAGAAACAAGGAAAAAACCCAAAAGAAGACATCTCCTGTTTCTGAAATCTATCAGTAGGCAGGCTTACCATGAGGCTGTTGCGCCAGTGAAGAAGAAGAAGAATTATATATGAACTAATGAGTTATTTTTGTTCTAATACAGCTGGCAAACAATTAGACAACTGTCTTTTATGCCTTAAGGCAAGCGCTGCTCCCACGTTACTCACTTAGCACTACCCAGTGGTGGTGTGTAGTTTGAAGATGAGTTACGGACGTTGAGTAATAAATCCCAAACACCCCAATGCTCTACGATCCTGTTAGACCGGGACCTAGGTTTAAAGTGGATTCCGAACCGCTACAAACATCCATGGCATTGCAGGGAGTCGTTTGTGGTGTGTGTATCTGTTAATTTAATTTATGAAGATGTAAATACCCATTCTTGACTTCTTTTGATTGTCCCCAATTATTCAACAAGGAATGAAGAAGAATTGCCACAATAACAATTAAACAAGAAAGCCCTTTTATTAATTTTTACCACTACTCAAAGACTTTAATTAATTTCTGTACCACGAACAAAATGTAAACTACTTTTTTTATTCGTCAAGAACAAGCCCTTTTTAAAAATAATCAGAACGGCGAGAATTCTTTTTTTTTTTTTTTTAAATCTTTCCTGTTATAATGGGAACACTCGAGACATTCGTAATTCATTAAAGTAAGACATTATTTAATTCGATGCATGCAAAAAAGAATTCATTTTTATTTTAGGGTTACCTTTTGATAATCCCTTAAACGACCGAGAGATACGAGCAAGTGGTGTAGATTTTACTAACTTTTATATTCATTCCCCGGGTATTTAATGATCTTCTCTAATGAGCTCCGAAACTCCAAGTCAAGTTTGGAACTCGATTCTTAAAATATATTAGACGCTTTGCAGGAGTCCCGCATGTGGATTCCGGATGGATTCATTTCCGGTTAATGAGGAAGGGGATTTCGGATTTATGTCCACTTGGAGGCTCACAGGGATATTAATTAGTAAACAAGTCGCAGCAAAACAGCTCTCGACTTGGCTTTAAAACCCGCTGTTGAAATTATAAGCCCGCTTGGGTTAGAATCGAGTGAATTGGAAATTTTAAAAATGTTCTGGAGATATTTATATTTAAATGTAGATAGAGAATGTGAATTTAAATTTAGCAATAATAATTTTTTTAAACATTTTGTGAAAAATACGATCGGTATTTTAATATGGTTTTATAATCCCTTTAAAAAGTTTTTTTGTGTGTGCGTGTATATGGGCCTTATGGCTCTGGTGCTCGGCGACATAGGTTAGTGTTTGGAGTCCCGACGTTGCCATGGATGTTTGTAGTGGTTCGAAATCCACTTTAAACCGCAGGTTTTGGTCTAATCTGACTCCTGTCTCGAAATATGCCAGCAGGTTTTCCTGACATACAAAATACATTTGTCCCAATAAGTCCTGCCGGAAAGCATTGTCCTTGTCTCACATGTTCATGACATACATAAATAAATATGAGAATATTTATTTATGAATATATATATATATATATTTGCGATCCCTCTTGGTAGACAACAACGTGGTCTCATGGAAGGAGGGAAAGGGGACAGCTTCTCTTGGGATGGAGCACCCAAGGTAGAAGTATGGCTTGACTCAGTGTCGCTGAAGAAGGAGGACAGTGTCTTTTAGGGGAACTACCCCGCATTTGCGTATCGTATGGGAGAAACCCTGGAAAACTCCCACCAGGTAATCCGACTCACGAGACAAGAGGCTGAACATCACTAACGCTATCGAAGCTCCTTGTGTTTTGAAACAGCGTCTACAACAATGCGGCCAGTGGATTGAACCTCAGCCCTAATTTATGATATATATATATATGTGTGTGTGTGTGTTTAATTTAATTTATGAATGTGTAAGTACCCATTCTTGACTTCTTTGATTGTCAACAGTTGTTCAACAATGAATGAAGAATTGCCACACTAACAATTAAAAAAGAAAAACCTTTTACTAATTTTTTTTTTTTTTTTTTTTGCTACAACTCAAAGACTTTAATTAATTTCTTTATCCCGAACAAAATGTAAACTCCTTTTTTATTCGTCAAGAATGTGTCCTTTTTTTAAAACTAATCACCACGGCGATAATTTTTTTTTTTTTTTATTCTTTTTTGTGTTATAATGGAAACACTCGAGACATTCGTCATTCATTAAAGTGAGATATTCATTAATTCGATGCATACAAAAAAAAAAGAATCATTTTTATTTTAGGGTTACCTTTAGATAATCCCTTAAACGACTGAGACGTACGAACAAGTGGGGTAGATTTTACCGACTTTTATGTATTCCCCGGGTATTTAATGATCTTCTCTAATGAGCTCCCAAACTCCAAGTCAAGTTCGGAACTTGATTCTTAAAATATATGACACGCTTTGCAGTAGTCCCGCATGTGGATTCCGGATGGATTCATTTCCGGTTAATGAGAAAGGGGATTTCGGATTTATGTCCACTTGGAGGTTCATAGGGATATTAATTAATAAACAAGTCGCAGCAAAATAGCTCTCGACTTGGCTTTAAAACCCGCTGTGGAAATTATAAACCCACTTGGGTTAGAAATGAGTGAATTGGAAATTTCAAATACGTTCTGGAGATATTTATATTTAAATGTAGTTAGATATGTGAATTTAAATACATAATTTTTTAATATTTTTTTTTTGAAAATAATAGTTTTAATAAAAAAAAAAATTTTGTGAAGCCCGACCGGTATTTTAATATAGTTTTATAATCCCTTTAAAAGTTTTTTATGTATTTAATTATATAGGAGCCTGATGGCCGAGTGACTAGCGCTCCAGCACTCGTTGCCACAGGTTTTGTGTTCGAGTCCCAGGTTTGGTTTGCTTTGTTGCTCTACGGTCACCTTGTTCTCACGAGGGCTAAACAGACCGGGACGTGCAGTTTAAAGTGGATTCCGACCACAGCAAACATCCATAGCAAAGCCGGGAGCCGAACCCGACATTTGTAGTACCGAGGGCCAGAGCGCTAGCCACTGACTATCAGGCACGGAGAGTCCCAGAGGTGCCATGGATGTTTGTAGGGGTTCGGAATCCACTTTAAACCATGGGTCCCGGTCTAACAGGATCGTAGAGCGTAGCAGGGGTATTGTTACTCCACGTCCGTAGCTTATCTTCAAGCTACACGCCCCTCCTGTGTAGTTCTAACTGAGTAACGTAGGTGCAGCTCTTGCCTTAAGGCATCAAAGACAATTGTCTGAGTGTTTGACAGCTGCATTAGATATATATATGTGTTGTGTGTGTGTGTATGTGTTGTGTGTGTGTGCATTTAATTTAATTTATGTAGGTGTAAGTACCCTTTCTTGTCTTCTTTGATTGTCAACAGATGTTCAAAAATGAATGAAGAATTGCCACACTAACAATTAAAAAGAATAATCTTTTATTAATTATTTTTACCACAACTCAAAGACTTTAATTAATTTCTTTACCACGAACAAAATGTAAACTCCTTTTTTATTCGTCAAGATGCGAGTCCTTTTTAAAAATAATCAGAATGGCGATAATTCTTTTTTTTTTTTTTTTATCATTTTCTTTCCTGTTATAATGGGAACACTCGAGACATTCGTAATTCATTAAATAAGACTTTCATTAATTCGATGCAAACAAAAAGAAAATTTATTTTTATTTTAGGTTACCTTTTAGATAATCCCTTAATCGACCATGAGATATGAGCAAGTGGTGTAGATTTAACCAGCTTTTATGTATTCCCCGGGCATTTATTGATCTCCCTAATGAGCTCCATAACCCGAGTCGAGTTTGGAACTTGATTCTTAAAATCTATGAGACGCTTTGCAGGAGTCCCGCATGTGGATTCCGGATGGATTCATTTCCGGTTAATGAGGAGGGGGATTTCCAATTTGATGTCCACTTGGAGGTTCATAGGGATCTTAATTAGTAAACAGGTCGGGTCTTTTGCAGCAAAACAACTCTCGAGTTTTGCTTTAAAACCCGCTGTTGAAATTATAAACCGCTTGGGATAGAAATGAGTGAATTTGAAATTTTAAAAATGTTTTGGGGATATTTATATTTTAATAAAACCGATCGTGCATAAAAATTTTAAAAAAATTATTATTTTTAATTATTATTATAACTATGTGAATTTAAATGTCATATATTTTTTTTAATTTTTTTGTAAAGCACTATCGGTATTTTAATAATAGTTTTATAATACCTTTAAAAAGTTGGTTTTTTGTGTGTATAATTATGTATTGGTCTGATGGCTCTAACGCTCTTTGACAAAGGTTCGAGCCGGGGCCCTATGGAGGTTTGTAGTGGTTCGGAATCTATTTTAAACTGTAGGTACCAGTCTAATGTGACTACTACTACTACACCACACCACACCACATCACTGTCCCTAAATCTGAGGAGTCTCTTTACAGTTTGGGAATAATGTGGATAAGAAGTATGATTGGGCTCTGTGACGCTCTATAGTCATATGAAACCGGGACTTACAGTTTAAAGGGATTCCGAACCACTACAAACATCCATGGCATCGCCGGATTTCGAACTCGATACCTGGGTACGTGGGCCAGAGCGCTAGCCATTCGGACATCAGGCCCAGATCTAATATGACTGTAGAGTGTCTAGCGGAGGGCTGACAACCTTACCCTGTAAAATGGAAAACATCTCATGTCTCGTTATCTACCAGTAGGCAGACGGTCTTGGCCCACCGTGGGGCCATTTCGCCAATGAAGAAGAAAATTATATATGAAGTAATGAGTTATGATTGATGTAATAAAGTATATTTCTGATGAACATCGATGGGCCTCATGTTCCACTTATGTATGCCATGAATAGACCACCAATGAAGGACGAGGAAACTACCGGGTGGACTTTTAGGGGTAACTGCCTCGCATTTTCCAGTTCATAGGGATATCAATTAGTAAACAAGTCGGATCTTTTACAGCAAGACAACTCTCGACTTGGCTTCAAAACCCACTGTTTAAATTATAACCGCTTGGGTTGTGAGTGAATTGGAAACTACAAAAATGTTCTTGGGATATTTATGTTTAAATGTAGGCATAGATGTGAGTTATAAATGTGACAATAATAATTTTTTAAACATTTTGGTACGATCGGTATTTTAATATCATTTTACATTCCCTTTAAAAAGTTGTTTTTGGGCGGTTTATAATTATATATGGAAGGGTGCCTGATGGCCGAGTGACTAGAGTTTTTAGTTCGAGTCCCAGGTTTAAACATTTTTTGGTACGATTAGTATTTTAATATAGCTGCCACAGGTTTTGAGTTCGAGTCCCAGGTTTGGTTTGCTTTTGTCGCTTTACGGTCATCTTGTGCACATGAGGGCTAAACAGACAGGGTCTGGTTACGGTTTAAAGTGGATTACGAACCACTACAAACATCCATGGTACAGCGGGTACTGGAACCCGAAACCTGTGGTACCGAGCGCCAGAGCGCTAGCCACCCGGCCATCAGGCCCATCGAGTCCCAAAGTTGCCATGGATGTTTGTAGTGGTTTGGAATCCACTTTAAACAGTAGGTCTAATATGACTAATATGACTTTGAGCATAGGGTTGACAACGCATCCTGTAAAAAAGAAAACATCTTCTGTCTCGAAATCCACCAGTAGGCATACGGACTTGGCCCGCCATGAGGCTGTTGCGCCAATGAAGAAGAAGAATTATATATGAAGTAATGAATTATGAAAGAATTGATATAATAAAAAAATATTTCTGATGAACATTGATTGGAGCTCTTGGTCTACTTATGTATACCACGAATAGCCCACCAATAAAGGAGGAGGAAAATACAATAGCTGGTGGACTTTAGGGGTAACGGCCTCGCATTTGCGAGTTATATGAGAGTTTACCCGGAAAACTATCACCAAGCAATTTGACTACCGAAACAAGATGTTTTACACATGCTATTATAGTCGCCATTTATAAACAGTATTGATATAAAATATATTAAAGGATAAGTGATCAGTTGAGTAGAGTGTTGCATTTTGGAACTAACTTGCAGGTGCTGATTCGAAACCCAATGCCAAATTAACCCAGGCATTGGCACCACGAATTTTTAAGCCTGCTGTCCTTCCGTTGAGCTTGGAAAGAAAGATTTGAAACCTGATATACCGCCTCAAATTTAGTAGTATAATGTGACTTAGTGCTGCAGAAATTCTCTAGGGTGCATCTTGATTAATGCTGAACCTGCTATCCGTATTTCTAATGAATCTGTATTTCTAATGGCGAAGTTATTATAATGACAATTGAAAAGAAGACATAAATGGTCGTACAATAACACTGAAAGTTAAATATTTTTTTATTTTTATTTTATTTTTTCATGCAGTTATGAACAAAGGTAATTAAAAAGTTAAATAAAATCGCATATGAGGGACAACCTATGGAATTTTTCATGCTAATCATCTATTTATTTGAAAATTTGGCAAGAGTTTATTATACTTTTTTAGAAAAGTTTCTTCCAACATTCAATTATCATCATCGCATCACTTTTGTACCCCTACAACAAAATTAAACTATCGTGTCATGGAACCGAATGCATAATGCAAATGAGATCGTATATGTATTTCCATACTTTTCACTTGACTTTACTTTTAAAATCCTACTTCATGCTTGCCAATTGTGCCTATTTTGAATCTCTGTACATTAAGCCACTCGTGAAATTAACCATTTGGAATAACTGAAACTTATGCGGCTACAGAGAATTATCGTACGCGTAGTCCTCGTCTACAAGTAAGTTAGAAAATTAACTCTTTTTATGAGTCACTGCATGAATTTTGAAACTTGAATTCATGAATTCGTACAATCACAGTGACCATAAAACAATCGTTGCGTGAATTTCCATTTAGAAAACTACATGTAAATGGCAAAATTTTCCAAGTGACATTAGCACTTCGTTTATTATCTTCATGATCGCTGAAGATATAAAATGAGCTATCACAACCATTTTGAAAATATTTACTACAAAGTGAAACGAAGGTTTTCCCAAAGTTTCCAAATTAAAATTCTTCCAGTACGTGCATTTCATGAATCATCCTTATGTATATTTATGTAAGAATCACTCACTAAATGAATGTATTGGTCATACACAGTAAAGAAACTAAAATAGAACTAGGTAGTGGGAGAAACAGATTTAAATGAGTTCTCTCATATCTGAGGACCTCACAAATATATTTTCTTCAAACAAATCTGTAATCACATGTCCCTATATCCTCTTGTGATCCATAGCACCACAGGCTTCAGGTTCCAATACTGGCGGTAACATGGATGTTTGTGAGTGATTCGAATCCACGTTAAATTGTAGGTCCCGGTCTAATTAGCCTAAAGTATGCACAGAATGACCGTAGAGGGACGAACCAAACGAAACTTCTTGAGATCCAAGACAATGTTTTTTAACTAAATTTTCCTGAAATTAAGATAAATCTTCTAAAAATACTGCAAAATAGTATATTAAGTTTTTATTTTCAAAAAAAAAAAAAAAATAATAATAATAATAATAATAATAAAATAAAAAATAAATAAAAAACCTTTTTCCATGTCCAGTATAAATTGACTTCCTTTTCAAGAAAATAACATTGTTACTTGTTGAAAACAAAAATTTCTTCTAAAAAGTTTTTTGAGGAATATTGATAAAAATAATTAACTGATAAAATACCACTGTCCAAGTGTAGAGGACATAAAAATTTTTTTTTTTTTTTTCTCAAAATAATAAATACAAACAGTAAATATACAACTTAATTTTATTAAATAAACATTTAAAATTACATATTAGCTATTTTTCTGCAAAAAAAAAAAAAAAAAAAAAACTACTCAAAAATATTTTTAAAAACAGATCACGGTCTATTTGCCAGCTGCGTTAGAAAAAATTTTTTTTTAAACTACATTAAAATTGTTGGCATTCTTTCATTTGCTGTTGGCGGCCATTTGCAAATGATTGTAGAACAATTATCCTGAGAAAAGATGTTATGTTTTGTTGCATCAACAACAGTGCTGGGCTGTTCAATACAGCACAGTGTAGAATTTTAAGACCTAAAATTGTCATTTATTTTCCTACATTTCAAAGTAAAAAGTCCAATAGAATGGGTTGTTTCTCAAGGTTATATATACCGTTTATTTGCGAATGTAAGCCGATATTCGTATATACGCCAAGTGTACGTTTTGCACTATGCTACTATGCTTGACTACTATGCTTGGCTACTTTATGCTTGGCTACTTTTCCGTTATCTGGGTGCAAATTTCGCCAACATCAGATTTTTTGTTTTGGCGACGACGCTACACTTCAAAAATATAAACAATTTCGAAAATAAAACATCTCATTTTCATAAAACGAACAACACATTTCATTTAAAATTAATTATTACTAAAAATATAAACGCGCTATATTTAATGATTGGTCACCTGTGCCTAGTAACGGAAATGTACCGACTGTACTAAATAATAAATGTACTTAATAAATAAAGTATTATATTTAATTGAAAAACGTATAAAAATTATGAGATTTAAAATAAATGTCCAATAATTGGTCAAGAACAGGATGTGAAATCGAAAAAAATTCAAATTTTTTTGATGAAATGACTTTAGAAATGTTTTTATTAATAATAAATAATTTTATTTCGTCAAAATAAATATTTTATTATTTGACATAGAAATTTATTAGGAAAATTAAATTGATTTTACAGTACACATGTGATTTACAATTATTTATTCAGTGTGATTAGGGAAATTTCATGAAGTATTTGTTACTAATAATTAAGAAATGGATTATTTTAACATATTCAGAATCTTAAATGTGTCAATTCTCTAGAAAATCTTTGATAATAATTATTCCACTTGCTCCAATCTGATGTCAAAAACACGAAGATTATGAAGAAAGTGAATAGAACTTTCTTCGAAATTACAATCCATCGAGTTGATTTTGTATTCTCATCATCAACACATTTTCTGTCGTAACTTGAAGCGAGATGAGTTGACTTTTGAATTCTCCAGTGGAACCCTTAGAAGTAAACTTTCTCTGTGAGAGTTGGTTTTTCTTTGGTTCCCAATTGTGGTTTTCTTGGCTACAGCAATATTCATTTCTGGTAATGTTGTTGATTTTTGTCGATTTTGATTTGGTTTTCTCTTCAGTACAGTTTGTTGCTTTGAATTCTTTAACTGGAAATTATCAGAAGATCTCTTAGAGATATTCTTTTGCAGACCATTATATGTTGCAGTAGATGCATCGAAACAGCCATTAGGTGTTGCTGTAGAAACATTTTGGTCACCAGATATTGCTTGTAATGTTTCATGTATTCCATCAAATATTCTATTAATTTCATTATCTGATGCATCTATTGGTTCTTTCCAACTATAATAAGAAGAACGTATTAGTTTATCTAAATCACCATACTTTTCTGCAGGTGCTGTCCTTGTATTGCTGTCTATAAAGTCTTTTGCCAAGGATTGATTTTCTATTCCTGGAATGGTATGGGAAGATCTTGAGGAATGCAAATTGCTGTGTTGGTCATCAGATAAAGTTTTCGCGTCTTTTAATTCTGGTTTTTATTTCTATATTTAATGGCGATTTAGATTCATTTAATTTGAGCTCATTGCTATACAGACTTGTTCCATCAGTTCCAGTTTCCTGTTTTACATGTGGTGATTTTGATTTATCCAATCCATGCTTTTTATCAACCTCAAGCGGTATTTCTTCTTTATTCAATTTATCTTTCTTTTTGTTTGTTACTTATTACAATTGATTTATTGAAAATATCTTTGAATTTAATATTGATATTTGACTTGTTTCGTGTTTGTTCTTTATGTTTTCGTTTTGACCTACTGTTATCTCTTTCTTTTTTGTGGATCGTTCGAACAAATTTTACAATTTATGGGTATTTGTGAATTATTTGAGATTGCCATGTTAGATTGTGACTTATTCAATGAAAGGATTCTACAAGAAGTGGAAAACAAATTGTTATCCGAAATCTTTTTCAACATGATGGAATCTGTTTTACTTTTCAAACCTTTTTTTTCTTTAATGGTGACTCGTAACCAGTTTTATTTGATAATATTTTCGTATCAGTTGGCAGCTCTTCGTCAGATAATTTGTTTTCATAGTCAGCATCAAGAGGATGATAATTTTTTTCATTTTCAACTCGTAATGTGAAATCAGAATATTTATCATTACAATCATCATCATCAAGACAATGTTTACTTTTTTAGCTATCTTTTCATCATTTATGAGGATCTCCTTTTGATTTTCTTTTTTGGTGATTCTTATCGCAATCATTTTCTTTTATAGTTCCTTTTTCGAATACAGAAATATTAGATATTCCCTCATTACAATCATTATCGTTATTATAACAATTCTTCATCAGTTCAAATTCTTCGTCTAACACAACATGATCAGTTACTTGTACTTCAGAGTTTTTTGCTTTATCAGGACAATGATTTTTAGAATTTTCATCCATTTCATTGTACATAAAATTAATTTCAACGGAAGGAGCACTTTTTATTGTGTTTTTCTAACCGTGTCACTGTTCAAATTCTCGAAATATTCCACTAATTTACTCACTGATATTTTCCTATCTGGAATCGAAGTACGACTGAAAGTGTTTGAAGGTTCTATGTGTTCTAATTCCATTCTAGGATTCAATGTATTAGTTTCTTCAGATTCAATCAAATCAGCTTCGATGTCCTTTTCAGAAACATCATCTTTTGAAAACATGTTTGCATATGGAGTCATGATGGTTTTCCGTTTTCTAACAGGCAAATGTTTGCTCCCGAAGAATAGAATTATTTGCTATTTCAGTACAAACTTTTTACGATTGTGATTATTCCTTTTTATTTGGCGAATATCTATACCTGAAAAGTCCCCACCCGATAATTCATTTGGTTCCTTTTTAATTCCATCCCCACAGTTTAAGTAATCGCAATGTGATAGATCATCATGTTGTTTTATAAGATGCTTATTTCTGTCTACAAATTTTCCATTGTTTTTTGATTTCTAACATTTGAATCTGGAGCAATATCACCTCTAAATGATAATTCTTTTTTTTTATCAGTGGTTAAATCACAATCTGAGGTAGAAATGTTGAACTTATCTGGAGTGTATTGACTTGGCGCTTTTTTATCCTTATCGTATTTTCTGTTGCTTTTTACGCCAATAAAATCGCCACTAGATAGTTCATTTGTTTCTTTAGCACCGTTTATTCCACATTGCAAAGTGTCTAAATGAGATAAATCGCCAAAGTGCTTTGATAATCCATCGCCTTTAATTATGTTATCTACACTGCCCCTTGCAGTTTTGTTTTTTGAGACGTATTTCCATGATATTTAATGTGATTCCTGTGGTTATTTTTATCATCCCTACAATTTGAAGCACTATGGCTTAGAGAACCTGTTTTTGGACAAATCAAATCCTGTTCTAGTAACATATCCTTTTTCTTATCAATAATATTCTTACTTTTCTTGTTATTCAATGGAAAAATTTATTTGTTTGATTAGGAATTTGGCTGTTTATAAATGCTTGTGGAGCCGTTGCATTCTCAGCATCGGATCCACCATAATTAATCCCATTTCGTTGATTATATTGACCAATATTTTCCATATTCCTTTCTATAGTAGGAGAGCTATTGTTTTTAATGATTGTTATTTCTGTCTTGACTACACTTGACTTGACAACGACTTCAGAATCAGTCCGGCACAAAAACCGATTAGGCAACTGTTGTTCCCATTCAGTTTTGTGTCTGGTAGACGTTTTGTTTTCCTGCTTGCTGTGAACTTGTCGTGTCTCCATGTCTTATATTTAAATATAAATTAACTTTTTATATTAATCCTATTATGATTATATTGTTTTTTGAATTATATAGGTTTGTTTACAGTTTGTTGGTATCTTTAATTGCAGTGCATCAAATATCTTTGAAACTGCTGAGTTGATTTATCGAATCTTTTGTCTTTCCTATATGTTAAGATAAACAAACCAAACCCTTGCAGTAGGTGCGCTTGTCAAAATTAATACTTCTCGGGTTGTGTTTAATATTTATTGCATTTCTGAATCCATCAGTACGATTTATTTTTATTTTGCTTATGCTCGTGAGGAAGGCAAAAATCAGATGAAATGCCATGAAATAAAGCTAATTTGTGTTTTTATTATTTGAAATATTCTCAGCAGTTATTCTGCTTTTTGTCAGTTTTTCATTTTATTTTACGCTTCTCCTATACTTAAATAAAGTGAGTGTAAGAAATATTCGTATATATATAATACTTGAAGTAAAATTTTTAAATTTTGTATGTGTCATTTTTGTCAATTACTTTTTTTAATTTCATTTTTACGTGTCTTTTGATGATATATTTAATTTTTTTTATTGAATGTTCATAAATGTTAATTTTCATATGTTCGCAGATATTTTTTTTTGTTTAATTAGTCCTTAAGTGTTAATTTGTTCTTGAAGTTCAATAAATTTCATTTTGATGATTTGTTGAAAAAAATGTGGAGCATGGAGCTTTGCCAATGTTTTTCGTTTGGCAAGAGAAAAAAAAATAGAACACAAAAACGAAAGTCGCCAATTGCCAATCATAAATTAGGGTTTTATTTTTAAAAAAATTTGCAAAACAAATCTTTTATGGCTTTATTTTACAGACTAAATTGTGTTTTTAACAAATCTTTTGTCCACTTCTCATTTTTTGTATAATATTTACATCTCAATTTATATATCATGAATTCAACAATTTCTTTTTATTATTCTTCTTCTTCATTGAAGCAACAGCCTCATGGTGGGTCAAGCTGTCTTCCTACTGGCATATTTCGAGGTAGGATATGATTTACTTTTATAGGCATAGTTGCCAGCCTTACGCCCAACAGTCATATTAGACCACTACTACTACTACACCGCACCACATTACTGTGCCTAGAGCTGAGTTGCCCCTTTACAGTTTGAGAATGATGTGGGTGAGAAGAAGTCTGATTGTTCTCTGTGACGCTCTACAGTCATAGGAGACCGGGACCTACGATTTAAAGTGGATTCGAACCTCTACAAACATCCATGGCACCGCCGGGTCTCGAAACTGAAACCTGTGTCACTCGGCCATCGAAACCCCCCCTATTAATCTCTTCATCATCCTCATTGGCGCAACAACCCATTGTGGGCCAAGGCCGTCTACCTACTAGCAGATTTCGAGACGTGAGATGTTCTTTTTTTACGGAGTAGGGTTGCCTGCTCTACATCCAACGCACTGCAGTCATATTACACCGGTACCTGGGGTTTAAAGTGAATAACGAACCACTATGAACATCCATGGTACCGTCGGGACTCGAATCCGAATCCTGCGACACCGAGCGCCAGAACGCATGACACTCAGCCATCAGGCCCCACTATTATTCTGTCAATAAATATAATTTATTGGATTGTTTATCTAAAAAAATACCATTCTATCAAAAATAACTAAAAACATGTCAAATATAAATTAAGGTTTTATTAATCATTATTTCTTGGCAATAAATAATTATTCGAACAGAAATTTAAAATTTGGGAAAATTTTTTTTTAAAAAGTACGAAAATTACTATTACAAAACAAATATTTAACATTTTCTCTATTTTTTTTTTTTTTATAGTCAATTGTCAGATTTTCGCCAATTATTTCAAAAAATTAAAGTATTGCCACTCAAAAAAAAAAAAAAAAAACAATATTTATGTACTAAATTACAGAATAATGAAACATGAATTCATAGGACATTAATAAAACAACATAACGCCTAAGTGCAGTCACACTAACTATTAATTATAATCATATATAATTATTAAAATACAATCGTATAATTACAAATGATTATATTTAATGCCTTAAAAAGTTTGTTGTTTATCTTTAACAATGAGAAGTTACTCTTTGCATTTAAATACGGCCTTAAGAACATTTAAGCCTTTGAGAAGTTCTTTTCTAGAAAAAAAAAAAAAAAAAAAAAAAAAAAAAGAAGCTATCTGTAATTCCAAAATGTCGTGTTTGAAAAGATTCGAAAGAAGAGTAAAAATTGATCGGCTATTTTATTCACGTTTCGTACAAATGCTTCCAAAAGCCTGGAATAATGCCAGAACCGATATTCATGAAATGCAATGTCAGTCTGCATGGTGCTTAAAAAACGATTAAAGCAAAAGTTTGCTTTGTGTTGTTTTGTACCATTGCAATCATGCTGAGCGAATGCTGGGTTAACCTAAACATATCGTATTTAAAGATCTGCCACAAAAAGCAGTTCTTTATTTTTTGTTGCTTCAGATTTTTTTCGATCGTTAAAAAGCTCAATACAATTTTTTAATATCTAAGTGTTTATCTCAAATTTGAAAAAAAAAAAAAAAAAAAAAAAAAGCTTTCTTTTTAGTTTTCATGAAGAAATCGTTCGATGCTTGCAATTTCAACTCTTTGTGAAGACTGGAATAATCAATGAAACCCTATCAATATAGAATTCTAAGTTTTTCTTCCTCATACTTGTTGTTGTTGTTACCTGTGGTTTTATAAGAATTCAATCCATACAAATTTGACCACTTACCGTAGAAACAAAAAGAACATATAAACAAATCAAAATTACAAAGGGAAAAGACCAGACATTTTTAGCAAAATCTTAGAAAACCAAAAGGCCTTAAAAACTGTTAAAAACAAGTTAAATGTCCTAAGGATAAAAAAAATTTAAAAAGCTAGAAGTGCCATAATAAGTGATCAGTATATGTTTCACTGGCCCTCTAGTGTACAAATCATCATTCTGTTGTAATTTAAGAGTCCAATCCCGAGACAACAAGAAGATGAATCTTATTCATTTTCTCTATCTTACATAAAACGAAATATATCAGAGTACACAATCTCTATTTTGGCCAGGTATTAGGCTTAATTTTATTGTTAATTCTTAATCTAAATCTTTGTTGTTAATTCTCAGTCTAAATTAATTTTCATTATCAATTATTTAGAATCCAATTTTGGTATAAAATTAAATCAATTAAATATTAATTATTCATTTTCTGCAAATTTTATTACAAACATGTATAAATATTAAAAAAAAAAAAAAAAAAAAGAAATGATAAAATAGTTGCTAAAAAATTTAAACTTCTCATACAATGTTTTTCCCTTTCAAATCAAACATCAACATGACAGGATGGTAATAAATATGAAAGAAATACATTTTATTTTATAAGAATTTAAAACGTGTTTTTAGCGATATATTATATGCTGAGAGAACTTAAAACGGAGAAAATATCTTGCTTCTCAAACTCTCTGACAGTGATGACATACGAATTGAAATTCGGACAACGGGTCTGTCATCTGGCGGAAAAATCCAGGATCTGGACAGCTGTTGCTAACAGCCTCTTTGAGAGATTTTCCACTCAGTTTTTTCCAGTCATCCCCGATTGTTTCCCAGATTTTTTCTTTGGTGTTAGATAATAATTCACTAATATACGATGGCTTAATTTTGTCCCGTATAATTCTCATAAAAGAGTCAAGAGAGATAGAACAACGTCCAGGAACTTCTTCTGTACTTTTTTTTTTTTTTTTTTTTTTTTTTGCCAGATCTGCCTTTTGTTTCCATCGACTCCAACTTATGATGGAATCCACTGGAAAATGGTGTATTTGCCATTTTCATTAAGGAACTTGATATCTTAATTTATTTTGATTTTTACTGGGATATTTGCATCTAGGATTACCAGAGCATCAACATCCCTCTTACACAAATCTTTTTTGATTTCTTTAAATTAAAAAAGATTGATTTTTAAAAGATTTAAGATTGAAGATCTTCCTCATACTAAATCAAAATCGTTGGCCAACTCATAGTCCAGTGGTTATTATGTGTAGTTAATGTATAAGGGGTCAAAAGTTCAAATTTCCTGGAGACGATCGTTGTAGTCGGTGTTTTCAGAAGCAATAAGACTCGATGCTACCTCTGACATCGTGCATTGACAGTCAGGTTGCCTGTTGGTGTTTTGGGGGGTTTTCTCCTTCGAGACATATAAGTAAGGAACAGTTATCCATCTCTCCTACCGTTACAATGAACTATATCCTCCCTCCGTTAAAAAAAATCTCCCTTTGCAAACACTACATTCAGATAAAAATAACTGGCGACGCCAAGACTCTGGCTACAACCAAACTAAAAGTGGAGGGAGAGGGAAAAGAAATGAGAGAAACTTTTGAACTTTCACGATACGGAAGTCGTTAATGTGTACATTCCTTGGATAAAATGCGGAAAACTCTTGATTCCGCACGTCAACGGAACAAATCAGTTAATCTGTAGATTAGCTAGGTAATGTACACATTAAAGGGTGATTGAATTGATAACACTACGCCATCATCTTTGGACTACGAAAGGAAATTTTTCATTTGAAAATTTAGATGTCATCTGTTGAAAGCTATTTAGAGATTTTGCAAAAAAAGAACATTCAAGAGACTTTTAAGCTTCTATATTATTGTACTAGTTTTTTTTCTATTGTTTTAGGAATTTAAACTAGTTTCGTTTATTTACATTATCTCTGAAAAAATAGCTAGTAGTTTTAATTTGTAGCTTGTGGAGTATCATTTTTTAGGTTTGCCTACATTTGGGCAAGTCCGGCTTCCTTATTTGTACTCCACGTCCTCGAAACATATTAGTAAATATTTGAATCTTCTAGACAGAGTTTTTCCAGAATATACTCTAGTTCTGCTACTCGCTACAAAATGGCTCTGTATACTTTGATTTACCAGGCATAATTGATGTTTTTGTGTAATTCTACTCCCCAAAAGATGGTATTGTAACTTAATAATGTATCCTTGATACTTGCCCTTAAGTACCAATCAAATTGAGCGTAGTCGTCTCCATCACGCTCGTCGGCATTTCACTCTTCGGTTAGTTTCAAAACGAAAATTTGCTCGTAATTGTAAACTACAGTATATTGGTAGGAGGAACGAGCTAGGTCTTGGCCCTTTGGGATAATGGAGGAGTCAAAGACTAAAAAGGCTAAAGGTCTTTTAGACTAAAAATTGGAAGACTCCTGTCTAGAATATTAAAGAAATACTGATTTTTTGAAACTCTTGATCCAGAAAAAAAAAATTCTTGCTATATCATGGACAAATGATACAAGATGAGCACATAAAAGCAAAAACAAATTTCTAAAAATTTTGGTAAAGGTAATATTTATTCACATTTCATTTAAGTTTTCTATAATGTCTTCAGACTTAAATATTGCAATAAAAAAAAACGACTGAAATATTGCAACGACTTAAAAAACCAGCAAGATGAACTAAAGTAGTCAACGCATTATATTTCCATAGTGATTGTTTTCCTTTTATAGTTTTAATACTACATTTATTAATTGTTTTAGTTGCTAATAATCGATAGGAATTAAATAAACTAAAGTTCGTAAAAACTTTTATCATTTTATGTGATAAATATATTTAAATTCACTAACTTAGTATTGATTATTTGATATCAGTATTAATTGTTTGTAATGGTTTTGATTAGTATTAGTATTGATTGTATTGGTATTGATTAGCATCAGTATTGATTATTTGTGTTGGTATTGATTAGCATCAGTATTGATTATTTGTATTAGCATTGATTAGTATTATTGACTATTTGTATTGGTATTGATTAGTATTAGTATTGAATATTGGTATTAATTAGTATTTGTATTGGAATTACTAATAGTATTGATTAGTTCAGTGATTGTTTAGCATTAGTTTATTAGTTTAGTTATTGATTAGTGAATGGCAGAGTGGCTAGCGTTCTGGCACTCCGTACCACAAGCTTCGGGTTCCATCCCCGGTGGTGCCATGGATGTTTGTAGTGATATCCACTTTTATCTGTAAGTCCCAGTCTAACATGACTGTAGGGTGTTGGGGTAGACCTGACAACCCTACCCCGTAAAAAAAAGAAGGCAATCTGCCAGTAGACAAACGGCCTTGGCCTACCATGGGGCTGTTACGCCAATCATGATGATTTGTAGTGGCATTGATTAGTATCGATTATTGATATTGATTAGTATCAATATTGATTTGTGACATTTTAATATCTAAGTATTGCTAGTGTAGCAAAAGAATTACATTCATGTAAAGACAATTATTTTTTTTAAAAATTTGCTTTTCTATAATGTTTGTGAGATCCTATTTATTCTGCAAATAAAAAATTAAATGTACACTTGAATGACGAAAATAATGAAAGTTCAATATGCCGGCGTTCATTTCTTTTCATACTGCACTAGCTTAATTGCTCGGTATTTCCTTGCTCATATGAAAAGGAATGATGTAATAAGAATTAAAGTACAACAAAATTTAAAAATCAGAAAAATCAAAAACTGAATTTTTCAAAAGAACTATTGAGATGTCTAGGTTTTAAAGTTGCCTGCTTTTTTTTTTCCCGCACGATTCTAATCTGTATTCATGCTAAATTCGGTCCCTATAAAGACTAGAAATGGAATTTTGTTAAGAAGGCCATGAAAGGAAGGAGGGGGAGGGGGACTGTCTAGCCCACAAAATTCCACCACCCCCACCCAACACCCCCCACATCGGCGGCGACAGATATGACCCAGGGGTTGCCAGGTTTGCAGAAGATAAGACAGTTTTAGTTTTGTTAAAATTTTATTAAGAAAAATATTTGTGCAAAAATAAAAGTTTAAATAACTTCCCTTAAGTAACTTAAATCTATTCAAGCTCGAATAGAATCGCTTTTAATCAAAAATATAATAATATTTGTTTGGAAAATTGATAAAAAAAAAACTTATACTGTAAATTTGAAGTAATTAGGAAATCTATAATTTATGACAGCAAATAATCATCAGCGGCGCAACAACCCCATGGTGGGCCAAGGCCGTCTGTCTATTTGCGGATTTCGAGGTAAATGTTGTCTTTTTACGGGGTAGGGTTGTCAGCATTACGCCCAACGCTCTACAGCCATGTTAGACCGGGACCTACTGTTTAAAGTGGTTTACGACTCCCTACAAACATCCATGGCACCGCCGAGTCTCGAACCCGAAACCTGGGGCACCGAGCGCCAGAGCGTTAGTCAATCGGCCATTTAGGCCCCATTATAACACATAATCATATCATAAAAATGAGTTGAAATTATGTGCAAATATAATTAAGTATAACACTAACATAGTTCGAAATTTATGTTCCTACAATATTATCAATGTTTTGAAATAAATATGTGTTTACGTAATATTTTTTCATTAAATTTTCATTTTCATATTTATGCATTTAAATGTATATGTGATCATAAGTAATTTTCTATCGTTAGTGTAAATTTGTGCATTTATAACTATTTCATGTTAAATAAAAATTAACCTCTAGCAAACAGAAATCAAATCAAACCAAAAATATCCTCTATATCTTATAATTATCTTTACTATACAGCAGCGGTTGCCAATCATGAATATTACGTACCCGTGGTGCAGCGGTAATGTGCGCCGCTGGTGAGCACGAGGGCTGAGATTCTATCCGCTGATAGCATTATTGTAAGCAATTTCATGAACGAGGAAACTCGATGACGTTTGTGATGTTCAGCAACTTACCTCGTTAATCAGACTACCTGGTGGGAATTTTCCAGATTTTCTCCCGTACTATACTCAAATGCGGTGGAGGTCCCCCTAAAAATCCTCCCGGAAGGCAGTTCCCTCCTTCTTCAGCGATAAGGAGTCAAATCAGACTTCTATCTAAACTCCATCACAACAGCAGCTGGTCGCTTTCCCTCAATCCATGAGTATATTACTCAAGAGATGTGCCAGACACTGAGGATGAGTTACAACAATAACATATCCTTGTGAATGGTTGGAGGGACGTGAAAATACGCTTAGTATTGGCTGGAAACTCTGAAAGAAAAAGAAAGGAAGTAATAAGCGTTAACCTAGTAATTGATGGATCATTGGCTTGTATAGTTGAAAATTAATAGAATACTACTTGACAATACAATAAAAATTAATATAATACACCTTATGCGGATATTTAAAAACTTTTTGAAATAAGTTGTAAAATGAAAAATCAAAAGTAAAAATTAAAAAAATATATAAACTAATATATGTGTAATATACGTGTTAAAAATATAAAAGCTCAAAAATAAAAGCCCTGATAATATTACATTTATCAGTTCGGGTCACACTATTGATTTGATTGACAACCTAAGACCATTAAGACTTAATTTTTCTTGCATAAAATGATAGGTGAGGGAAGGGAGGAATACTCATAAATGATAGGAGGGAAATTCATAAACATTTTTCAATGATAGAAAGTATTTTCATAAATGATAAATAAAAAAAAAAGGTTGTGTAACCGTGTTACCTTCTACACACGGCCCAAGAGAGGGCCCCTGTGACGTTCAGGAGAAATGGTCAGTAGGCCTCGAGACTCTCAGTCGAGAGGAAGTACAGCACAACCTGCCCTCCCACTGAGAAATGTTTAGTTTATAGTATCTCTTTCTGACAGGAAATGTATTTAATGCACCCTGATGCATGAATTGGCCTACAGACTTTCACCCGGAGAGGAAGTATATTTCGAGCTTCCTGCGCATAATTGGGTATTGGTTTTCGGCTTAGAAGTGGAGTCATTCCATGAATCTATAATTATCTGTCTTTAAATGTGTTACATTGTGTCTGTCAGTAATTGTATGTGTGCGGTGCTTGCGCATGTGTCAATAAAACTGTGAGTTCTCCAATCTGTACCTCAAGTATCTCAATCCAACCACACCGAGTTACAATTTAGTTGCCCAATCTGCACACTACAGTTGAGATATACGGGTAGGCTAATAACTGTCAAATGACTTTAAAATAATTATTATGAAATCCCATATGATAATAAAACGCATTTGGAACGAAAGGTCACATTTTTATGTATGAACTTACAAAAATTGAAAATGATTGGAAAGAAAATTATTGTTATCAAGCTTTAAATGTTGGGAAAAACTGTAAATATAAAATTAATACTTTATTAAAAATTATAAATTTAATGCCATTAACTATTACCTATCGTTATCAACTAGAATTATGTTAAACACTTTAATATTTGTTCAAATAATTATGAGCTTTAATTGTATTTATTTCTAGACATACGAATTTTATCATTAATACCGTCACATGCGATTAATGAAATCCTGCTAATATTTCATGTAAATAAGCATTATATATTATATCAATATAATTCAAATGAATACATTTTTAAGAAAAATTTTCGTTTCCATTTGTTGAAACTCGTTCATTCGTTGTTAGATGGGGAAATTAAAAACTGTGAACAAATACGTCACGTTGTTCACAATTGAGATTCTTCTCACCAGATGGCGAGACCATACCGTTAGACCCATGGCTTTACAAATTTAAATCTAGGTTATTTGGAACAATGAATATATATATATTAGAAATAAACATGAAAGTTTATTTATTCAATTAACTTCTAATTGTGAAACTATTATTTGTAATAATTTTAATTTAAACTTATATTATTTAATTAAATAAAGTTAATAGTTTATTTTATTTTATTTACAGCTTTGAAAGGAGAGTTACTATAGAACTAACACTATTCGTGGAAAGTACAAGACTTTGATCAATCATAAATATATTTAATTCCTTCTTGTCAAGGACTGGGTCGTACTGACCATCTCCCTGTCCGGGACCAGGCCCCAAATTGGGCCGCATCGACGGGCGCTGTTGCTCATTTAGAACTACCCACTGTTGCTTGAAGATATGCTACGGTCGCGATTAACACTATCCATCCCCAACAACGCTTATATTAGACCGGGACCTACGGTTTAAAGTGGATTCCGAACCCACTACAAACATCCGTGACACCACCGGGACTCGAACCTGAAACCTGTGACACCAAGCGCCAGTCACTCGGTCATCAGGCTCCAAATAAATATATATGTAAAGACTTTGTGTCCATTGCGGAATGTGCTCAGATCCGGACAAGCACACTGCTCTTTGAAGCATGTGGAGTTTCTATTCGCAAGCTATATTTCAAAGGGTTAATGGGAAATTCTTTCTGGGACTTGATCTTATTATTAGTAAAACACATAATTTCATAAAGCGATGGTTTTATTTCATGAGTATAAATAAAACAATGAAGTTATAATGAAAAATACTATTAAAAAACTTAACGTCATAAGAATTCTCTATGAGGTTTGAGCTTGCAAAAGGTTTCCGATTGAGTATGTGTTTACAAAGAGTTGTTTTGTACTAATAAGAACAACATATGACTCAAATATGATACCAGATATTCAGTTTCATGGATAATGAGACCCAGGAAATTAGCGATTGTCTGTGCGACCTTCACAGGTCGAAACATTTACAGATGGAATATGGACTACACCATGAGTTGTTGCATTGTGATTGGTGATAGACCATGGGCTGAAAATGTCTTCTCTAAAGAGTGTTGACTTATTCTTTCGAAAAGTCTTAGGAAAATCATTGCTTGCCCTTTTTAAATTAAATTGTAGAGAGTAAACCAAAATTAATATTTTTGCAAAAAAATTAAATTTTGGTTTACACTCTACAATTTTAATTAAAAAATTAATAGTTTTAAAAAACTAAAAAAGAAAATTAATGTCACTGTTCTAAAAGCGTGGGGTGCTTTGTATGACATTTTTAAACTAACTCTGCGTTTCGGAATGAAACTAGTGAAAAATTATAATGATTGATATCGAGCACCACACGCTTTTAGAACAGTGACATTCATTTTCTCGTCAATAATTTTATTCTTATGTTAACAATTATATTTTACTTTTTAGTTTGATTAACTCTAAAAGCGTGTTTTTTTTTTTAAACTATTAATTCATTTTTTACTTTTTAGTTTGATTAACTCTAAAAAGCGTGTTTTTTTAAACTATTAATTTATTTTTAGTTTGATTAATTCTAAAAGCATGTTGTTTAGTGTTTTTGAACTATAATATTTGAATGAGGTCCCGGTACGGAGGATTGGTTCTTACAATGATTTAATTGTGAGTAAAACAAAGGCTAAACGCGAATATGTCGAGCCAGCCAGGATTCGAACGGGGAATCTCTAATCCGTAGTCAGGCGCGTTATCCGTTGTGCCACTGTCCCACATATGTTTGAATGTCTGAAAGATGACTGTAAATGTTTCTTTGCAGCTTAAATAGTGTGTATGAGGAGAAACAGATCTCAGGGGGAAAACTGATGGGCCGATCAAGATGACTTTTCAAAGGCTTTGTTTAATCACTAATCCTGATGACCCTAATCATGATGAGATAATAAACTTATCAAAAATATTTTAGTGTCGTCGGTCCTTGATAAGTCAACAACCTTTAAATTAAATCTGATCGCTTAAAGTAGGGCAAAATCGAGCCCAAAGAGTCATTTACTTACATACAAACAAACATACAGGTGAAACTAATAAAAGCGTATTAAAAAGGGCAAGCAATGCTTTTTCGCATCACCTTTAAGGAATGCTCGAAATTGATCAACTTTTGACCCTTAAACGCTTGATACGAAATGTAACCTGGACTGAGCCAATAACAATCAAACAGTTCTTATCGCTATTTCTTTAGTTTTGTAGTATCTGGACCACTTGTTTATTTCCTCTATTTGTTGTGTTTTACCAATAAGTAGTGAGAAATATTTTATCGCTAGTATTTAAAATAACAAAAGCGATTTGTTAATATAATTAATTACTTTTGTGCCAGTAAAGTTAGCAAAATAATCTTTTACCGAATTTATTATTTTTATTTTTCAATTCCTACTATTAGTTCACACTCTCCCTATATATATCTTGTTCAAATTTTTAATCGTTCATAAAATACTTTTTATTCATCCACTCAAATTCAAATACATTTTTCTGAACTTGCAGTGGATGACAGTGGATGTTAATACAGTTTGTTTCAAATATTAGTTCATTAATTAATTTTAATTAATTCGTTTTAGTTTTTTAAGATTTAAGTTGCATATATCTACCAATAGATGGCGCCAGATGTAAGATTAAAATTTCAACTTTATTTGTAAAGGACTTTTCTGCAATATAGTGAAAAAAAGTAGGAATTAATTTTAAAAAAAAAAATTTTATATTACTTGTTATTTATTTATTTATGAAGGTCACGTTCCACAATCGTATTAGAGAAAAAAAAAGTTGCAATCTAGAAAAAAAAAAGATTATTGCTGAGCAGCGACCGAGAGAAATTTTTTAAAAAACTAACCAAAAACGTTGAGGCCATTGTAAGGAGGAAATAGGGTTAATAATAGTGAGTCCAAGTTATGCAAAATTATTTTACTTAACGTATTTTAAAATACTGGTTAACAAAAGTAGTGGACTTTATTTATACACTCAAGTATTGGTTGTAAATAAATTATTTAAATGTTTTCTAGTTAGGACAACATATATTTTTAATACGCTTTTATTAGTTTCACATGTATGTTTGTATGTATGTATGTAACTGACTTTTCCCCTGGAGATCTGTTTCTCGTCATATACACTATTTAAGCTGCAAAGAAACATTTACAGGCATCTTTCGGAAAGAAAGCAGATGATTCTTTTTAATATGCTATTATATTAGTTTCACCTGATTGTTTGCTTGTTAAACTAAAAAGTAAAAAATTAATTAATAGTTTAAAAAAACTAAAATATCACGCTTTTAGAGTTAATCAAACTAAAAAGTAAAAAATTAATTAATAGTTTAAAAAAACTAAAAATCACGCTTTTAGAGTTAATCAAACTAAAAAGTAAAAAATTAATTAATAGTTTAAAAAAACTAAAAAATCACGCTTTTAGAGTTAATCAAATTAAAAAGTAAAAAATAATTGTTAACATAAGAATAAAATGACTGACGAGAAAATGAATGTCACTGTTCTAAAAGCGTGGGGTGCTCGATATCAATCGTTAAAACATTTTTCACTAGTTTCATTCCGAAATGCAGAGTTAATTTAAAAATGTCATACAAAGCACCCCCACGCTTTTAAAACAGTGACATTCATTTTCTCCTCAGTCATTTTATTCTTATGTTAACAATTATTTTTTACTTTTAATTTGATTAACTCTAAAAGCGTGATTTTTAGTTTTTAAACTATTAATTATTATTTTACTGTTTTTATATTATATTTTGTTTAATTACTAATTTATTTCATTTCATTTACTTTTTAAACTTTTGATATCATTTTTTATTTCAATTTTTATCATAAATTTCTCAATTTTCTGGCAACACGTCAAGCAAATTCGATAAGCTGTTGTTTTATGATGATAGATGCATGTAACTGCTTGATAATTTTAATTGTGAAGCAAATTTTTAACGAATACGATAGAGGTTTGCCATGAGTTTAAGTTATGTCCAAGTTGTTGAGGAGGAAGGGGAAGAGCCCATAGAAGTTCCTTTAGAGGAAGATGGTACTCTATTATTGAGTACTTTAGCTGCACAGTTTCCAGGGACTTGTGGTTTGAAATACAGAAATCCAAGTACGGGCACTATTCGAGGAATTAGATTAATCGATGGTAAATTAAATCCTCCTTATGGCACTACCGGTTGGGGAAACTCTCTCTATGTGTGTGTCTTTCCAAAAGGTACGTAAATATTTTCTTCATATTTATTCCCTTATATATGTATTCAATGGCATGTTTTTACAGTTAGGCTTAGTTTCATTTCCTTGGCCTCGTTGTAGTCATAAATTGTGTCAATGTTGTTGATTTCATAACCGCGCATGTGATTGTTGTTTATCTTCCCTTTATTATTATTTCATGTTCCAAATTCGTGCAAACCTTATTTTGTATATTTAATTCTTGTCGTTTTTAAAAATTAAAATTAAAATGAGTGTAAAATATGCCATTTTGGTATCTCATAGAAATTTTTATAAAAAAAGTAACTTTATTTTATTTTCACATATGATGTCAATAAAACTCAAGGAAGAAGCTTGAAAATTGAAAAAAAAAAATGTGAAGGGAGAGAAAGGAAATAGTCATAAAAATAATGTAGAGTTTATTAAATAATGTGGAGCTTCCTATTCTATTTTGGCTATAAGAAGAAAAGTTTGTTATCTATAAACAAAGTGAAATCCTAACAACTGTGAGTCTCCATGCAGATTCTTTCAAAATCCCAAATGAACCTCTCGGCAAGCAAGTTTTTAAGTGTTTAGCTATGACTTCATCCCTTTTTGTTGATATTTTTTTGTTCTATCAATCATACTATTTTTCTATATAGTGAAATAACAAATATGTATAAATTAGCATTTTTTTCAATTATGATTAATTACTGTGAAAAGTTTGATCAGTAACTTTCTATCTATTATGAAAGTAACTAAATTTTTATCAAAATATAATTAACTTTTTGATGCATATTATTTAATAAATTATAGAGTTGTTTAATTCTTTAGCAGGGGTTCAAATGAATTTTCGTATAACATTGTAATTTCTCTACTCGTTATAGGTGAATGGAGATATATAGCATTTACTATAGCATCCATATATCTTTTTCAAAGGTTAATAGGTTAATTTTCAGGGTGGGAAATCTGTAAGTGTATCTTCTAAAAATATTTTGTAGAGTGAATTATTGATGATAAATTGTAGTCGTATTATAAGAGCAGACATGTCTTAAACTCTTAACGTGTTCGAAAGATATATTAGTGGAGGAAATAAAAAATATCAAAACAAAAGTACAAATGATTGTAAATTATTATGTAACATTTTATTAATGATGGCATTCTTAATGTTATTGTGTTTAATAAATTTTTATTTTCCATTTATATATCACTGAAAAGATTATAAGATCATACTTTAAAATATATAATGTTGCAAGAAGGGTTAAAGTACAGTTTAAGTGAAAAATGTGTTTTTCGACAAATTTTATGTTTGTAAATTTATTTTTAACCAGTTTTGCTAGAAAGGCTCATTGGATTCTAATTTGTTTCACATACAGTTTCAGAAAATCTGGTATGTAGTTAAGGAAAATTTCTGTGGTCCCCACAATATACAATAAAAGTACTTAAAAAATAGGTACATACTGAATTATTTATTAACTACATAATTATTTAAGTAGTAGTTATATTGAATGTCAGATATGCCTATGTAAGTATGCTAATTGCTAGTTCAATTAACTGTTCATTTTTATCAAATTCAGTGGATTTTCAAAAAAACCAATGCACAGTTTTAAGACTAACTTTGTTTTAATTTTTATTTCATGAAATATTTAATAAGCAATTTAAGTAATTAAATATAAGCTCATATTTAAAAAAAATTATTAGAAACATAGTATTATTTTTATCATTCATTTAGACATCTTTAAATTCAGCATAATCATTTTCTTGCACAACACAAATTAACGCAGTGAGATTTTTGTATTATATTGTTAAAGCTACATTTGTATTGGCTATTGATTATGAAGCATTATCAATTCAAAATCATTCTCTTACTTATTAGATTTTATGTTTTGAACTACTGCTCGGAGAATGATAATTTGTTTCAAGCCTGGTTTATTTTCCTTAGTTATAAAATGCTTTATTATTCTTTGTTAGTTATTCTCACATATAGAATTTATTTTATATTTTATCAAATAAAATTTTCTTTGTTTATACTATTTTTGTTTTGTAATATTTTTACCGAGTTCATATCATTTATGGAATCATTTACTACATCTGTTTCCTGCATGTTGTCTTAGTAGAATAAAAATAGATGTATAGTAAAGAAAAATGCAACAAAGGAAAATATGTAAGATTTTGGTTTAATTTAGAATCTTATTGGTGATAAGTAATTGTAATTAGTTTATAATAGTCCTTTTTTTCCCTTTCCTCCCTACATGATACTGAATATAAAAAGAATTTTTGTGCAATGTGTAATTCAACATTATCTTTGACATGGTTGTAGATCTTCATATGTGCTGTAGATTTATTTGGAAGACATTAGGTTTTTTTTTTTTGCTTCTTGATTCATGTCTTTTTTATATTGCAAAGAAATTTATCTCTGTATTTGCATGCATTATTGTATTAAAATATTTGTTTATATGAATACGAGTAGAAGTAAATTTTAATACATCACCTTAAAATTCAATTGTTATGTAAATAATTACTACAAAATCTGGATACATTTAATAAACAATCATATGTTTTTTTAAACTTATATATCAGTTTACTACTGCTAGACAAAAAAAAAAAAAAAAAAAAATTGTAATATTATTTTAATTGAAATGGAGTACAAGAAACATTGTTATTTTTAAAAGTATCAATTAAAAACTTAACTCTTTTAATCTTCAAAATTGGAATGAGATATTCAATGTTGAATGCTTGTTTGGAGCATTCATTCTAAATATAGGACTACTTTTTAGAAAAAGTGATTACAAAGGAGACTATTCTACTTATAATGATGAAATATCAATGGACGAAACGAGGCGATGTAAGTAGTGTTCTTTTTAAATCTGATAAAAAAAAAAAAAAAAAAAAATTATATCAGTATTATTTTTCTTGAGAAGAATGTATTTGTCCTCCATTATTTTACTATTATTTATTTATTTTGAAAAAAATTATTTTTTAAGTTAGTTTTTAAAAATCTTATCTATATTATTATTGAATTTGTGTTATGTTATATTCATTATAATTATACTGTTCCTCCTAAAAACTTTTAGGTATATGTAATATAGAAAAATCTACATATATTATTTTCGAGTGTTATTTAACATAAATGAACAAGTATGTGGTTATATATAGTAAATAATAAACTGAATACATTTTATATAAGTGTTAGTTTTTACTTGAAAATTATTGTATTCAGAAAATCTTTAAGAAAAACCAGTATAAAATAACATTAAAGTGACATTTCTCATTTTCATAAATATAAACTGTTATTTTAGTTAAATTTCTGGTCAATAAAATATAAATGAAGATTACTAAAATTAAATTTAGTAGCCTTAGAGAAAAAAAAAAAATATTCATTGCATAAAATCTCACTACATTTCTGTTTTCATTTAAAACGTTGATCACAACTCATTTAGAGTATAGATATCTGCAAGTGATCAAATACTTCTATAAAAATTTTGTAAATATTATTAAATATTTATCATAAAATCTTTCAAGGCTATGCAAGAATGCTTATTTTAAAACTTGCTTTATTAGCCATGCTAATTTGGTGTCCAAAACTTAAATAAGAGCATATTTGTACATATATATATACAGAGAACTTAAACACAATGTACAAATATGGTCATAATTTATTTTTTAATATTTAACTAAAAATAAAATACTAAAATTCGTTGGAGAATGAAACAATAAATATAAGCAATATAATATTTGTAACGTGAAAATCTTGTATTTCAATTAACTGTCAGTAGAGAGGGATGTAAAATAGCCTAAGAGAAGAGATCTCCAATATAAAAAAAAAAAAGGACCTTTTCTAAATGTGGTATGATCCTTGTGTTATATATGCTCATAATTAAGTGATCCATAAGATCATAGGTTATATTACATATTCATTGTAGGAAAAGGAACTAATCTTCTTTTTGGCTTGGTATTTCAAGTTACAGTTTTCCATAACATATGGGTAACATTGATGCTAGTTGATTCTGTGAATGTCTTCATAAATGTGTTCATTTGTAGGTTCAGAGAGTGTTTTCAATCCATATAAAGAAATGTTTTGCCTACTGTAGCTTGAAACAAAACATGCATTCAATGAGCTTTCTAGCAATTGCCATTCAGGCTTTTCTGTTCGATAATATCATTAATTATGATACTATTCTCATTATTACCCTACAAGTACCATATTCTGTTCTGGATGATTTTTCTGATGGTGAGCTGTGCTTCTTTTATGACACTTGGAATTTGATCATAGACTAAAAATAATTTCCTTCTTAAAACATTGTTAGTCTATTAATGTATGCTACACATTCTGTAAATTTAACATCATTCAAATACTTTCTTTATTAATTTTCAAATTAAGTATTTTCTGAATTAATTAATAAAAGGAGTTAAAATTTAAAACTATTGATTATACATCTCATAAACGGTGTTATGGAATTCAGAGAGAATTTTTTTTTCTTCAGTTGTTTATTCTGATGCTTTGTTCAAGTCAAAAAAGCTTTGTTCAAGTCAATGATGATGGGTGACACTTTGTGACAAAGATAGATACTTATATTAAAGAGATATGACACTTTAATATAATTAAAATAACATTTTAAAATGTCAATACTGATGCTTTTAATTTTTAGAAGAAGCATTCTTAATTGGTTTTATAAATAGTACATTATTAATTTCAGTGACAGAAAATAAGAGAAAATCATGCGACCAACTGGAAAATAGTTCTGCTAAGACGAAAAGAATGGAGACGAAGCATAAATGTTCAGACCTTATAGTTTTAGGATTACCTTGGAAAACTACTGAACAAGAGTTGCGTCAATACTTTGAATCATTTGGAGAAGTTCTGATGGCACAAGTAAACTTCATGATATATTATTTATAAAAATTGCATTGCTTTTTTTTTTTTCTTTTTAGCTAGCTAAATAAAAATATATTTTAAAGAAATTAAGCTAAAACTGTTTAAAGAAAACTAACTTGTTATAATCAATTTTATAATTTAATGGGCTAAAAGGAAAATTTTGTTATTTCTTGAATTTCAATCAATGTGTCGCATTATAATCAAACTGTAACTGCAATAAGAGGTAAGTTTCTCTGTTCAGGAGTGGCAACAGATATACGAGAAAAGAAAATTGGCTAAAGAAAAGCGTTTAATATGTTTGTGCTGTGCTGTTTTGTTTAAATATATGTTGTTTTCTTCAGCGTTGTCATCTACGAACAAAACTCCCTACATTCATTTCACAATCAATCTTAATAGGAAACAACATTTCTTGCACTGCTGGGTGGATGAGTTTTGTTTTGGAGTTTGATAATGATACGGAACTTAAAAATGAAGAATTGTTAAATGCACAAAAGATTATTTTCCATGTAATACAAAAAGGAATGTTACTCTAATGAAGAAACATGAAAAAAGTTGAAAGGTTTTCTAATATTTGAAGAGGAAGAAGGAATTTTACGATTGATGTCCAGATTGATAAATGAGGAAGAATCGAAAGATTTTATTTCTTCAATAATTCTACCATCAAAACACCTGGCAGTGAGAACTCTGTCCAGGAAAAGATGGAATCATCAGACTTGTGAAATTGCAAACTGAAAAGGGAAACATATTAAGACCAATCCAACGATGTACCCTTTAGAACTGACACCAAACTATGAGCAAATCGTACAAGAAACTCGGAAGGTTCCGGAAGTGTAACTGAATACCCTAAGCTTAATACTAATGAAACTGTTCCCCTGTCCTTCTCAGGACGAGAAAAAAAGCCAGTTAAAAGACTAGATGTATAAACTTTTGAACTTTAAAATATGGATTTCAATTTGTATTCCATTATTCTGAAATATTTGTGTTGTTATTTGTACGTTTTGCTATCTCAAATTGTATGCATATATTATCTTTATGTTTACTATTTTTGAGTTTGTATCCCTAAACTCACGGTGGGGAGAATGACGCGTTACGATCAAACTATAACTGTAATGAGTGGTAAGTTTCTCTGTTCAGGTGTGCAACAGATATATGAGAAAAGAAAATGACTGAAAAATTTTGTGTTCTAGAAAATTAGTGAAAGAAAAAGCGTTTAATATGTTTGTGTTGTGGTGTTTGGTTTAAATATGTTGATGTTTTCAGCGTTGTCATCTACAAACAAAACTCCCTACATTCATTTCATAATCCCTCCTAATAGGAAACAACACAATGAATGCATTAAGACTCTTAAAACAACCAACCTTCTGCTTTAAATAAAAGTTCCATTAAAGTGTAAAGCTTCATTTTTTTTTTTTATTTCAATAAAAAGTTTAACTATTCCTTATTTCTAGGTAATAAATATGATTGGTAAAATTTTAATATTTCTTTTATTTAAATAACATTGTAGCTTTTATAAATAGCTATCATTGTGGAAATATTTTCTGAATTTAAATTGGAAGTATTTATTTTTATGTTTTAGTTTCCAAAGGATTAATTCAAACTCCCGCTTTAATTATAACAATTTTAACTCGTGTTTTTGTAGATTTGTCATGCATTTTGATATTTGTGTGGTGTTATTCAAAAAAGATTTGATCTAGTTGTTCTTGGGTGATCAAGATCTGTAAATGGAACTGGGGAAAAAAACTGTTGAAAATGAAAAAATGATCAATTGATGAGTGTAACCATGTTTCCTCCCAAGCACTGCAAGAGCGCCCCTTGCTGCGTTCTGCTGAAAAGTTCAGTTGACATTGAACGTCCCGCTCGAGAGAACTCGGGGTGCTGCTATCGAAAAACAATCTCTCATCCAGAGAGCATTTAGTGGAATCCTCCCACTCATTTTATAGTGTAAATCATTAAATATGCCACATGTGCGTTAAATAATGTTTATAGTTCATGTGGTATTAATGTCATACTTGTATGTGTGCATTAAAATAAATGTGTTATTGTACTTGGGACTCGTTTTGACCACACCTGAACCAAACTATGACATCTACTACAAATAGCCATCTAAACGCAGGTCTTGCCTGTACTTGTCCACTACAAATTGGTGCCCATTGTGGGGCCTTGAACCTGCCTAATTTGATGAAGTATCTGGCTACAACTCTGATAAGAAAAACTTTATCTGAATTTAAACTTTATGAAACGTTTTTCAATTATCGTTTTTCAAAGTGCATAATTAGAAACTGCCATGTTGATGACTCATAATTGTAAAGATGAAAGATATTCTTTTTCCTCCTCATTTCCTTCCTTTTTTTGTTTTAAATCTGAATATTTATCCTCTTGCCAGGGGCAGAGGCCTAGGCGATATAAAGCTTTTTTTGTGTGTGCTCTTGTCGCCTGTCAAGAGAAAAGGGTAAATGGCCAAGAGTCTATCGCCTGTCAATAGCAATAATGTTTACTTTGTTGCAAAAATTCTTTATCGTCTCGGTAGCCTTACCTCCTCGTGGTTCTGCCCGGGTAACGTGTATATATTAACTTATATACACGGCTAAAAAAAGGCTTCTTCGTTTACTAATCAGTTACAGTAAAACTTTTTTTCTTACTAAAATGAGTACAAGTAATCTAACTTATGAACAAGAACTAATCCACCGTTTCGGGATGGACGAGAGTGAGGCAAATGAAACCATGAAGAAAGCTGGGAGAATATATAGAGAATTAATGGATATAACATACTATGAGAAATTAAAAGTAGAAAATAAAAGCCATGTGCAGGAATTACTAGCCGAATTTATGGAGATAATTCATGTGCAGGAAAAATCTATATATACTCTTTTAGGAGCTAATGGAGAACTTGAGAAACTTGTTCAAAAGAAACCTACCTTTTCAGAGATTGTGAAAACTAACTTAAATAAACAGAAAGAATTTAAAGATAAAAATCAGAGTAGAAAAATTAGAGATCAAGCCTATAGACGAGGGTAAAACCTCGATCTATACTAAAGATCAGCTTCAAAGAAATATAAATATTAATAAAATAAATATAGGAATTAAAAAAAAAAAAAAATATATTCAAAAGGTGGACTCTATATTGAAACAACAAATAAGGAAGATGTAGAAAAATTAACCAAAGAAATAGAGAAAAACGATAACATTAAAAAAATCTTTAAAATTTCTAAGCCCAAATTGAGAAACCCAAAAATTATATTCTATAACATCTCTAGGGATACATCTGAGGAGGAAATAATTAACAGTATATCTGATAAATATATAGAAGAACAGGAAAAAAAGATGTCCTTAAAATTGTCACCTCATTTCAAGGAAAATTCGGTAAAAACTATATAATAGAATTTGGCCCCATTTCATTTAACAATATTATCAATAATAAGAAAATTAATATAAACTGGGAGTTAATACATTTTAGGAATATTTAAAACCTCTCCAATGCTTTAAATGTGGACGCTTCGGTCATTCTTCTAAATTCTGTAAAAGTAATAAAGAAATCTGTACTGACTGCGGACAAGAGGAACATAATTGGAAAAACTGTAAAAATATAGCTAAATGTACTAATTGCTGCTTTCATAATGAAAAATATAAGACTAACTTTGACATTAACCATGGCTGTACAAATAATAACTGTAAAATACTAGAAAAGGAAATTAAAAATATAATAAATAAAACAGACTATGGACAATAAAAACACTATCTTAACTATTAAAGGTTCTCATATCAATCTAGCCAATTCAATAGCAGCCATGACACAACTTTATCAAACTATTATTAACCAAGATTTCGATTTTTATTCACTTAATGAACCATATTCATATAATAATAAAATTACAAATATTCCTACTAATTATAAAATCTTCTCCTCGGGTGATATCCCTAAGGCTGCTTTAATTGTAAAAAACCATATTCAAGTGCTTGAAATCTTCATTAATACTGAAATAGTCATCCTTGAAATCAAGTTACAACTAAAAAATTTCATTCTGGTTTCCATGTACTGTTCACCTAGTAAAAATATTGAAATCAATCTGAATACTCTCCAGGGATATATACATAAATATAGAGATAATCAATTTGTAATTTGCGGAGACTTCAATGCGAAGTCCAGGTTATGGGGAAAACGTGATTTGGACCATAGAGGACAGGATGTTATTAATTTTTGTAATAGTAATGACGCATATATTCATAATAGTCCAGACTCTCCACCTACCTATTCATCTAATAGAGGGGAGAGCTGGATCGATTTAATCATCACAATTAATATTAATAATGATTTCTCTGTTGAAGTAATAGATGATATAAGTAATAGCGATCACAACCTACTAATATTTAGCTGGAATATTAATAACCCCGGACCCAATCTAAAAAGAATCAATATTGATAAAATTAACTGGATTAAACTTAAAACTAATATGACCAACATTCTTCAAAAACATATCAAGAGGTTAGATAATATTCATTTAATTGATATGGATCAATATATTAAAAACATTCAAGAAGAGATTATCAATGGAATTACAAAATCTTACAATAATAATAAGACTAAACAAAATAACAATCAGAAAAATGCCATCTGGTGGAACAATGAATTAAGGATTCAAAGATCTAAAACCCAAGCATTTAGAAGAGCCTTTCAAAAAGAATCAGATATTAACATCAGAACTATAAAAATTCTAAAATTTAAAGAAAATCAGGCTATATATAAAAAAAAGTATTCTAAACTGTAAAAGAAATTTTATAAAAAATTATATAAATAATATCACTGCAAAAAATATCTTTGGGAAAAATTTTGATATTATTTCAGATAAGATTAAAAATAATAATAAAATATTTAAACCTACAGAAAAACCAGATGGCTCTTTAACCACCACAATTAATGAAACCATTGAAATCAGAACTATCATTTCCCTTATAAAAATTATGATAACCATATTGACCCAAGTCCGATTTCCCCCCTGGACTTCGTAGAAATTAATAATTACGAAATTGAAAAAGCTATCTATAAAAAAAAAAAAAAGCACCTGGTATAGATATGATCCCTGGGAGTTTATCAAAGAAATATATTCAGTAGATAAAAATTGGTTTAGGGTTCTCTTCAACATTCTTCTAAGAAACGGCAAATTCCCTGGGCCCTGGAAGATAGCACAAATTTTAATTCAAAAAATAATAACTTACACTCTCCTGCAGATTATAGACCTATTTGTTTACTTCCGACTTGGGGCAAATTTTTTGACCGAATAATTTCTGTTCGCATTAACTACTTTCTCAATATAAATAACTTTTTTTAGCCCCAAGCAATTTGGTTTTATCAAAAATAAATCTACCATATCAGCTATCCAAAATATTAAAAACTTCATCTCACAGGCCTTTGTGGAAAATAATATTGTCTGCCTAATCTCTATAGATATTTCAAATGCCTTTAATTCTGTCAATTGGAGCATTCTTAAAAATAAAATTAATAGTCTCTCCATTCCATCTTATTTAATAAACATTCTCTTTGACTATTTAGACAATAGATATATTTATGAAAATAATAACTTAAAAACAGGACATCCCTAGACAGGAACCCTGCGAAACACCCTGATTATATGATCAGGGGTTTCTGTCTAGGGCCCACTCTGTGGAACATCTTTATTAATGAAATACTTAAAATCAATCTCAGTGATAATATTGAAATACAAGCATATGCAGATGATATTATTATTTTAATGAAAGATAAAGCAACTTACTTATTTAGAGAAAAACTCAAAGGCCCTTTAACATTAT
Source organism: Caerostris extrusa (assembly GCA_021605095.1). Taxonomy (NCBI): domain Eukaryota; kingdom Metazoa; phylum Arthropoda; class Arachnida; order Araneae; family Araneidae; genus Caerostris; species Caerostris extrusa. The sequence goes on from BPLR01014236.1 coordinate 45,731, forward strand.
TAACGAATGGATGACTAATAATGAACTTCATATAAATTATAAGAAAAGTAACTTTATTATTATTTCAAATAGAAAATATACTCATATTCCATCCATAAAAATCAATGATAACAAAATTAACTTTACTAAAGAACTCAAGTATCTGGGATTGATCTTTGATACCAAACACTCTTGGAGCCCTCATTTAGACTATGTTAGAGACAAGATATTTAAAGTCCAACACAAACTTAACAGGTATTGCAGAGCTACATGGGGCCTTAAGCCTATAGTAAAAAAAAAGAATTATACAACAAAGTTATTGAAAAAATACTAACATACGGATACCAGATTTGGTATAAAAATTCAGTAAAACAAAATACTAAACTTAAACAGATTCAAAGAATTTCACTAATTAATATTACTAAATCATACAGAACAGTCTCAACAGACGCTCTCAATATTTTAGCAGGAATCACTCCTATTGATATTAAATTAAAAAGTCTTATTAAACTTTATCATATTAGCAATGATAATAATTATTTAAACATAGATAATACTAATATTGCTAACAATGAAATAGATAATAATATAATTGAAAATTATCCACCCTGGAAGACTAACTCAATTCAATGGAATTTTTTACTAACAACTATTCTAACACCATTTTCACTGATGGCTCTAAGAGAGATAACAAAACCGGTTATGCAATAGTCAATTTTCAAAACAATAAAGAAATTTTTTACTCTATTAAAAGAATTAGTGATCATGCAACAGTATTTACAGCAGAATTATTGGCAATAAAAGAAGCGGTAAATCACATCATTAATAATAAATTCTCTGACACTATAATAGTATCCGATTCAAGATCAGTTCTGGATGCTTTGTGTAATGTTAATAATCAGGATAACAATATTCATCAGTTAAAAGAACGAATCATTTCATATAGTGGGAACATCACAATAGAATGGGTAAGGGCCCATGAGGGATTTGCCGGCAACGAAGCTGCAGATAAATATGCAAAAGAAGCTACCCTCAAAGATACAATAGATTATAAAGTAAAATATACTAAAATTCAGATTAAAAATAAAATAAAAAAGAAATCAATGCAGAATGGCAAAAATATTGGAATAACTCAACTAAAGCAAGGGATCTTTTTTATATTTTTCCTAACGTCAATAGAAAAAGAGTCTGTGGGGATTTCCTACTAAACCAGATACTGACATCACATGGGGCTTTGGCGTCCTACCAGCACAGATTCTTTTAAAAACCAGAGATCTGTAGCTGTGGGAACGCTGAAGAAAATAGGTACCGTATGATATTTATTTGTAAAAGATGGAAAGACGAGAGAAGTAAGGAGTTCCTCACAGATTACCTAAATCTTTCTATTAGAACCTTATTATTTAATAAAAAATCAAGACTATTAATTAGAAGAATGATTGGGGAGAACTTCACCAATATTATAGACTCTCTGGAGGGGTAGGATCCTTCTTTTTTGTTCTCTAATCTTGTTATTTTCTTTTGGTTTTCTTTGTTCAAAAAAAAATTTCATTAACCTACTTCTGTTTGTTCATAGTTCTAACACAAAAAAAATGGGGGGGAGTAAAAGGAAGAAGAGGAACATGGGGAAGAGATGAAAGAGAGAGAAAATATATTGTGAAGGGAAGAAACTCCCTATACTTAGATTTGTTAATTATTTGTTTAATACTTTACTTGTTATAAAAAAAAAAAAAAAAAAAAAAAAAGGAAAGGAGGCGATGCTGACCCACGTCTTCCAGTCAATTTGTAACATCATTGAAGAGTCGGATCTCACTCCTCTTAGCAAGTTCATGTTTTTTGTTGATCCTCTTGATCTTGTTCCTGTTCACCCAGTCATAAGTCCTTGTTAAACCTAAACGCTCCCACCACTGGTCTTGTTGTTCTAAAAGTCTACAAAGATTATCCGTAACAATGATGTTAAAGACATAGAATTATCAGGCTAGGTTGCTATCGTGAAGACGCCATGTGCCTGAGGGCAGGTTGGAACGTCAAAACACTATCCTCTTGCCAGCAACATTGACATCAGGTTTGATGTTTATGAAATGGAATATTAATTAAGTAGGATGAATAGAATATCGCTCTACTTTGATGATTTTAGATCAATTGAAGAAGGTTTCACCAGATACTAGGAATAATTTTATTGATGTATTATGTTATTGACACATCCCTCAGGAACTCGTCGAAAAGATGGACTCCAATGACAATCTAAGGACAAGCAAAGTGCTGAGGGAAAACTTGTGCATCAATAATAAGTGTTAGCCAAGGCAACTAGAATACCAAAGATGTGATAAGAAGCAAAAATTAATCAAGAAGTTCCAAGGCGGAATTTGGAAAAGAACCTACCTTTCCTAGTGAATGAAGAGGTAAGAAGATGTGCTAAGAAACAAAATTATTCGAGAGGTTCCAAGGTGGAATTGGAAAGAACCTACCATTCCTATTGAAATTTTATTCTGTTTAGTTTTTTCCTGATAAACGTAAATACTTATATTTATGTATTGTTTAAATTTATCCTTATTTTATTTTATGAATTGTATTTAAAAATTTTATCACTTCTGAGTGAAAACAGTCAACTTTATGATGGAGCTAATGAATACATAGTAGTAACAGTAAAGTAAAATATAATTTGAATAACGATTGTATTGCAATTTTATTGTATTGGTAAAAATTTATTGATTTATTTCATTTTTAACCTACTTTCAAATTTTATTGTTTATAATTTGAATTTAAGTATAATAAGTATCATGAAAGTGCTTATGTATAATAACTCACTGTTAATTTTTAGAAAAGTGTTAAAAATATTAATATTAAGGAACATTTAGTTAATGTTAATGTGCCCTAAAAACAACTTTTCTATCTACACTTGCATTAAAAAAAAAAAAAATTTCCATTTTAAAAAGAAGGTTTTCGCCAAATGCTAGGAATCATTTTATTGGTGTATGGTGTGATTGCCTCACCCCTGAGAATTCATCGAAAAACACAGACTCTTACGACAACCTATGAACAAGCAGGGTGCTGAGGGAAAACTCTTAACGTCAATACTAAGTATTATTCAAGAGGTTCCAAGGTGGAATTTGAAAAAGAACCTACCAATCCTAATGGCAGAACCTATAAAAGATGCACTGCCAAAACGACAGAAAGTTGGCTCTGTCCAGGGTCCCCAGATCCCTTCCTTCATGCTACAAGAGGAGCACACCGCAAATCAGAGAGCACCTCTCCGATTTACAGTGTGTTTTTTGAAAGATTGACACTTTTCAAACTTTAAGCCAACCACGAAAAGTGTTGCTTTGCATCCTCTAAAGTTAAATATCTAGGTTTCTAAATAACTCAGAAAGGAATAGAAGATGATCCTGAAAAAACTGCCTCTATCCAGAACATTGCACCTCCCAAAAGTGTTAAAAAGGACCAATCCTTTCTTCAAATGTGTTCCTAGTTTAGAAGAGACATACAGAATTTTGCAGAGATTTATTCGCCCTCAGTGATCTCACAAAAAAGAAATCTTTATGGGATTAGGGTTTCACCAGAAGACAACATTCAAAACCCTTAAAAATGTCTTGCAACACCCCCTGTGCTAAAGCAGGTGGATATAACTAAACCATATATTGTCCGAACTGAGGCGAGCAATTATGCACTTGGAACTGTTCTACTTCAAGATGCTGGATCAGATGGAACATCTCATTGTATATTCAAGTCGACTACTTTCTTAGGCACAACGGAAAGAGAAGCTCTCGCTGTTGTCTGGGCTTTTAAAAATTTCTTGGATACTTAGAGGGATCGAAGTAACTGTGGCATCCGACCCCAACCTTTTAGATGGCTTCTCACCTTGAAATCTTCAACCAGTAGACTTGCTCAGTAGGTGCTAGAATTACAATCCTATTATATTAAATTCCAATACTCTCCAGTCAAAATGAATGCAGTTGCAGATTTGTTAAGCCGCCCTGTCTGCGAGTACAAGAAGAATCTTGTGAAATATATACCATCCAAATTGATTTTCTAGCCAGGAAAGCAAACAAAATTTGTCAAGAACAACTCAAAGATCAGGAATTAAAGAAGCTAGAATCATTGATTGTTTTGAGAGTGAAAACAAAGATATGAATTATGCAAATTGATCGATCGAGGTTACCTTATGAATCAAGGAGTTCTTTATCATTATGATCCCGAATCTGAAATTGAAGAACCTCAAATGGTAATCCCTGAACATGAAAGAACCCTAATTCTACAGAAAACCATGATCTTCCTATGAAATTGCCAATTTAGATGACCCTCAAGTGCCTATTGGTGTTTACCATGCTTCAGCTCTCAAACACTTTCTCCGAACTTCTTCAATACCACCAATAAGACCACTAGAAAATGAGGTTGTCCTCCTACCAAGACTGGACAGACTATTTCCAACGATTAATGCTGATTCCACCCTGAGATGTCCAGGCGAAATCATAGGAAGAGGATGTAACCATGTTTCCTCCTATGCACTGTAGTGGCCTGATGGCCGATTGACTAGCACTTTGTCCTTTGGAACTACAGGCTTCAGGCTCAAATCCTGCGGTGGCATGGATATTTGTTGGTGGTTTGGAATCCTCGTTAAAATGTAGGTCCCGGTCTGTTTAGTGTAAAATAGCAGAAAATGATTTTATGGAGACAATCAAAACATAGGCACTGCAAGAGCGCCCCTTACGGCTTTCTGGTGAAAAGTTCAGTTGGCATCGAACTTTCCGCCCAAAAGGATTCGAGGCGTTGCTGGCGCAAAATAATTTCTCATCCAGTGAGCATTTACTGGAATCCTTCCACCCATCTTTTAGTGTATATCGTTAAATGTTACATGTGTGTTAAATAATGTTTATAGTTCATTGTGGTATTAATGTGTGTGTTACAATAAATGTGTTATTGTACTTGGGATTCATTTTTGACTACACTCAAACCAAACTGCTACATCTACTACAAATAACCGTCCAAACACAGGACTTGCCGTACTTATCCACTACAAGAGATTATAGTTCTTAGCACTTTTACTGCATTACTTTTCCAATGTTGTTTCAGAAAATTATGTGAGGAATTTTTGTGTGGTTTATTATAATTAATCAATAAAATGATAGTACTTTATTATTTTAATAAAACTTTTATGATTATTTGTTAGTAAGCTGTTCAAGAAATGGGCTTTCGCCATCAATGATTAAAATATTTATCCTTACATCAGCAAGGTCAAAAACCAAATTTATTAAAAATTCACAAGTTTGTAGTATGTTTTTAAATAATACTGTGCTATACTATTAACTTTAGTTGACATTTTTTAATTTAGCTGAAATTAATGTAATTTGTATACTTATGTTAAAGGCACATTAAGCATGAAATATGTAATATAGACTAATTTTATTGACCAGGCTATTTAACTCTTATTTACTAAAAATTAAAAAAGGTGTTAATTTTTGTATTCTGTCATGAAAGTAAATTGTTAAAAATTTCATTTGTTTGCTAGTGGTATTTTTTTTTTTTTTCCCCAGTAAATATTATGAATTAGGTTTTTTTTTTTTTTTTTTTTTTAAAATTATTATTGATGATTTTTATTATGAATTTTTATTTTCCTAAAAATGTTACATATATTTATTCAAGGGTGTAGTCTGAAAAATTGTGTTTAATGCTGTTTTATTTATTAGGTAAAAAGGATCCTAAAACTGGACAATCCAAAGGCTTTGGCTTCATTAGATTCAGCAGTTATGAATCTCAAGCCCGTGCATTATCAAAACGCCATCTTATTGATGGAAGATGGTGTGATGTAAGAATTCCTAATTCTAAGGTTAATATTTTTCATTTCATTCACATATTTTCATTTTAAAGCAAAATTTATTATTCTCTATTTGTAAATCTAAAGTTCAGATGATCTAATCAGTGCTAGTTGTGACCATTATTTAGAATCTGTAATGTACATAATTAATCTAGATTAAAAAATCTTTGTAGATTTTGAGGGAAATTTGAATCGTTAGGTGCCGAATAATTTTTAAAATTTGGAAATTCCTGCACGGTCAAGGAAAACAGATGAATTTATTTAAGAGATTTTTAGCTTAAGCATTCCAATTAGTCAATTCATTATTTAGTTTATTACTTGTGAAATAAATTTTTATTACCAATGATGTAATTTAACAGTCTTATTCATTGCTATTTTATGCTTCTTTATAGATGTTATTTAAAATTTAATAGTTTTTTTTTTAATTATTAAATAAATCTTTTTAAGTAAACTATATTTGCTTTGAATACAATGAATATTTTTGTCAAACAAATAAAACTTAACATATATCTCAATTGAACTAAGATAATTAGTCAATGAGTAAAAAGAGATTACAAGATTAATAAATAAATAATATAAGGTATAGCATTTTATCTTTAGGGATGTAAATAATTACTGCTTGATATCTGTAAAACTTGATAAACTTAAATTTGCCATAGATGAAAGAAATTTATTGATGCATTTAAGTTTTAAATTATTCTCATATTTGTTGTATAGATATGCTATTATTAAAATAATTACATTGATCTAATTCTTCAATTTGTTTGTTCATCTACTGTACATGTTTTTGCTTTTAACAATCATGATTTTAAAATATTTAATTTTTTTTTTAAAGGATGGTCAAGTTGCTGAACTGAACCGAAAAGTATTCATAGGACGCTGCACTGAAGATATTACTGCTGATGATTTGGAAGAATACTTTTCGAAATTTGGTGAGGTAACAGATGTTTTTATCCCCAAACCATTCAGAGCATTTGCATTTGTTACATTCTTACATCCTGAGGTGGCTCAAAGTCTGTGTGGTGAGGACCACATTGTTAAAGGAGCGAGTTTGCTTGTAAGCAGTGCTGTTCCTAAAAATGCAAATGCCAATTATCATAACCGAAAGTCTGATAACCGGGCAATGAATGTAAATTTCCCACCCAATGCCGCTGGCTTTGGTCCTGGACACCACGGGGGAAATGCTAATATTTGGAATCAACCTCCATATAACATGCCTGTGCGAGGTGGAGATAATATTCAAAATTTGGCTCAATTGAGTACTACACTAGGTTTGGGTAACCCTAATCCTAATCAAGGGGGAGGGAAAGGTATGAATACAACCCCACCTACTCTAAGCATGGGTGCACTAAATTTAGGAGCAGCCTTACCCTTGAGTTCTGCAGTTGTAGCTGCTGCATTGAATCAAGCTGGTCTTGGCCTATTGGGAGGTATTACCAACCAAAGTTCTTCTGAGGAATGTCCAAATCCTAATGTTACCACAGCTAATCCAGGCAATTCTAACATGGGAGGCAATGGTTGTCCAACATGGATGAACCAACCTTCAGGCAATAATGAGGCCATACAATGGAATCCCAGGGATTCGAAGGGTTACAGCATGCAAGTTATAAATTAAAACAGCGTCTTTTTATCTTCACCATTGACCATCATCTCATAATCAGAGTTTGAAGCCTTTTATTTACAAATATTTACGTTCATTATGAATATCCTTATTTCATTCTTATATATACACCTTTCTCTACTACAGTGCACATATTGATTACATCATTTATCACTTTCATAATAGTCCTAGTCTTTGGTTTGATACTTTATAGAAAACAGGTTTCACAACTTAACTTTGTTTGGCATTTAGTTTTTTTCCTACCCCTAGGTACCAAAATTTTATTATTTTATGAAATTGTTTATAAAAGAGTGACAGTTATTTAAGTATGTGTAAAAATGTGTGTTATGAGGAATAATTTTTTATAAATTTGTTTGTTAAAATTTTTACAATCCTAAAATATTATATATGTTTAATGAATGAGTGTCTTTTATTCCTCTGTGTTTAAATGGAATAGTATGTGTTACATGGAAAAAGTGCCTTGACTGAAGGTTTTATGTATTTTGCTCTTGTTGGGCAGGATTTTAATAAAAATAAGATTTGTGACATTGAGAAAGAAGTTGTGAAAATTATTTTACCGTAATTGTAATACAAAGTTGCACTTTTATCTTTGATGTACGGTGATGTATATAAGATGTTTAAGATTCACAAAGCAATCTTTGTAAAAGAGATTTCCATGTGTTTCAAGCAATTACTTCACTTAAAATTATCTTTATAAACATGTATATACAAGTATGTTATTTGAGGTTAATACTTAATAATTGGACTTAGATGCATGAAAAAGTGTGGAAATGGGTTATAAGTGATCATTTAGTTTTGTTATAAAAGTTGATATTTTCAGATGCAAAGTTAGAATGTTTTTTTAGATGTAGTGGGAATAAATGTCTTTATATGTTAAATGTTTTAGCTAGATGCTTTACTCCGGCAATATTATGTCGATGGTTATTGTTACTTTTTTTTTTCTGGCAGGAAGCTCTGCTTAGTTAATAATTTAATCTTCATACCTTTAAAAAAAAATGAATTTATATATTATTCAGATCTATAACCTATTAATAATGATTTATCAGTTTTTTTTTTTTTTTTTTTTTGCTTGAACTGCTGGATATCCTTAACAATTGCATTAAATTCAGTTTTGTTTCTTAATTATTGATTCTCTCTTTTATTTATTACAAAAATTAAATTTGTTAAATAGGTTTGAATTACTTTTATTTGTTTAATTTTGCAACAATATATTCAAATAGAATTTATATAAATTTTTATGTTAATTGTCACTTTGCTATAAACTGATTAAATGTTTGAGTTATTTTTAAATTAATATCTATATATTTTTTCCAGTTTTTGCTATCAATTAAATTGCAATTTGTTTCTTATCAGTAACGTTATGAATTCTTATTTCCCCTTCATATAAGGATAATTCATTTATTAATTTGAAAAATAATTGCACAATTTGCATTGCTGAAAAATTAATTCATTATATTGTTTTAAAAAATTATGTTTCAAAACTCTTGGTAACCTAAGCAGTGCTTGCTGTATATTAATTATTTAGTGTATTTTTATATGGGACTGGCATTGAAGTAAATCGAATTTCATATGAAATTTATTATTTTGTAATGTACAAAAAAGTTTCAAAGATGAAAACATGAATTTTATTCAAATTTCAGTACATTATAAATTTAATAGATAGTTTGTATTTTTGTCTTTAGATCCTTATTGGTTAAAATGTTATTTTTTGACAATAATATTAAATTAATACTTGTTATCAGTTTCTAAATAGTACGTAAGGGATATTAACTCGTGATTTGTTTGTTCACTTAATTTATGTTATAAGATGTCATTTGAAAAGTATCAGTCCCATTTTTCATGATTATTTTGAATTCTTTTATGCATGTGTTTTTGTAAAATTAAAGTTACAAAATCTTCAGTTATTTTTATAATTTTATGTGTGTATGCAAGACTATCGAAATGAAATGTAATTCCATATTCTTGAATAATTCATTTTTAGTTGTTATAAGAATACTAATGTCTAGGAAATAATGCAATCTTAGAACATTTAATTCCTTGTATTCCATTGTATACTCAATCTTATGCATGTTCACTCTATTTAATGCTGTTTAACTTGTGTGCGAGTTTCGATATTAATGTATGGAAGTACTGGTGATGTTTGATTCTAAAGTTATAACAACAGAATATCTATGTGTATGTAAATGGATATGATTGGTAATTGACTATTTGCTGTGAGTTGTTAATGGTCTTTGGTTTGTAATTATGCAAGTTTGTCTGTTTCAATAAAATTTCTTTGCTGAACGATGTGTGCGTTTGTTTTCCGACGTGATTGACTGTTGCGGTAAAAATGAGGGCATCATTTGCAATTTTAATTTTTGATGGCATGAGTGTAAGCATTATTTTTACTCTTTTTAAATCTTCTCTTTAGACTGTTAAATGTTAAACGTACTTATTATTAATAGACTACCAGTTTTTTCATTATATCAGTTGATGTTTTAATAAATCTGTAGAAATGATGGGGGTGGGGGATATTCATTCAATATCAATTAAAAATTCCATATGTGGGAAATATTGAGAGTTCTTACATAAGAATGTTTAAAAATCTATTTATCTTTTTTAAGTTTCTGCTTTTTAAAAACTTAATTATTAAGTTTATTAAAACACAGTATTAAAAGTACCAATATATCATTCAATTTGCATTAATTTTGTATTCTTAATTTAGCTACTAAATGTGGTTGGTAACTCTTGTTTTGTGAAATGAGGATAGAGCAAAGTAATACTATTAAGAAAACATGAGTTAATATTCATGTTCGATTCATATACAGTAAAATATAAGCTATTCTTCTAGTGTATTAATTAAAATTTTCTAGTAAGTGCAAGCTAAAATATAATTTAATCTTTGTATTTATCTCTCTATATATATTGCTTATTTTATCAGTGTCAATCTGCATATATATTTAATAAAGAATGATAATTTTAATCATAAAGGAAACTGAATATAGAAGCTACGAACATTATTCAAGTTCTGACTATTTATATTATAATGATAAATTATTTAATATACTTTTAATACTTGATCAATATATTTTATCTGTAATTTTATATTTAAATTATGGCATGCTAAATTAATACAGTAACAAAATATTTAGTAAAATTATATGTTGATGTTCATTTTTTTAAATTGAACATTAAAATTAGCAGCTATATACAATTGATTTTGATATTGGAAATTGTAACATTATTAAAATTGTTATGCTTTTAATTAAACATCTTAAAATTTGAAGCACTTCACAAATTCTTTCTAAATTTGTGAGATGAAAATGAATTTTTGAAATCAAAACTTGCTGAAAAAAAAAATTGAAATAATTTATTTTTCTGTTTATGAAATTATAGTTTTTGAAAATGAGTTTAAAGCATTTAATTCTTAAGAATAATTAAATTTTTTGTTTTAATCTCTTCTAACATTTTTCATTTTAATCTCGTCTAATAAATAAAATTTGGGCATTCAGTAAGCTTGATACTCATTAACTCGAAAGTTGTCATCTTTTGTAAATTAAGCCCAATTTCTAGTAAACATTTTTCATAAGCAGTGGAACTTATAAATTCCAAATTGTCTTTAATTATTTCCATTACATAAAAATATTTTTTATCATTTGATTTTATAAAGTCTCTTCAATTTGAAATTATATTGTTAGCATCTAAAATTTAAATGGAAAATTATAACTAAAAAAATAAGAGGAAGAGTTATTTAATTTTTTTCTGTTAGCTGAAATCTTAGCCAACTTAGATGGCACCAAAATCATTACATGAGGATTTTCAATGAACATGTGATGTAAAAAACAAAGCATGTCATACATGTGATTTTTTTTTCTGTTGGGTAGTTTCATTTCTTTCTCTTTTTTTTTTTTTTTTTTTTTTTTTTTTTTTAATTAGTTATTAAATAACATGGATTCAGCTATTGCTGCAAGATTGTTTTCAGACAATGATATTCCTTAAAAAGAGAAATTTGCCCCAAGTGTGAGATGGCAATGTTTTTTCTTTTCGAACAATGTTTTGTTTTTCATTTCGAAATGGCTCTGTGCTATTCAAACATGCCCTAAACTGAAAGGACTTGAAAGTAGTATGTAGTTTTGAAAGATCACTTGTTAAGTTCATTTTTATTTGATTTGTTTCTTTTCTTTATTATTGGGAAATTATAATTTGATTTTTGTGTGGTATTTTTGTTCCTATTATTCTTAACTTTTTTTATTCCTCTATTATTAAAATATGTGCTTTTCCTTTTGATTGGTTTGATTTATATTAAAACATTTAGCTTCTTTTGCTGTCTTGCTTTTTCAAATTCCTCTTTTTGCATTCTTAAGGATGTCTTGGAAATATTTGCTGTGATGATTTGGTGACATTTTAACTTGTCGAAAAGTGGTTCAGGCTAATCGAGTATCTTTTTGAAATAATTCGTATTGTTCATGATCAATCTTGTTTAAAATTACATTTTATTCTGTTTTGTAATTTTCTCAAAATACCTAATTTTATTTTTCCATGTAAGCAAAATATTAAAAATTTTAGTTTTAATTAAGTATATCACTATTGTTCCAGAAGAATATCAAAAATAACTCAACAACATTGTGACTACAGATTTTTTATGAGCTTAAATTTGTTTTGAAATTTAATAAATGTTCCTGTAAAATATTTATAAATGTATTGAAAGAAAGGCTTATTTATTATTTTAGTAAAGAAATCCTTTCAATAATTAATGGGAAATAGTAAATAAATTAAAGTTATCCTACTCAATGTGTATTTAAGATTTGCTTAGGAATTATAATTCCATACTATATTTTGGAAAAAAAATATATATAAATGCAATAATTTTAATTGGTCTTTTAAAAATCACATTAATGTGATGTGTGAAATTCAAAAATATATAATTGAAAAAGTTTAACAATTTAAATTGGTACATGCATTAATTTTTAAATTGGTGAAATATACTTTTCATTATTTTATTTTGTCCTCTGAACAGTGACCAAATTGATTGATCCCATCGTATCATTTTATACAATTTTGAAATCATTCATATTACGCTATCTGACAACTAATATTGCAGTTAATGTTATGCTGTATCATATTGTTGGATTTGATTTTAGTTGTCTTTTGTTACCTTTGATGTAATCGTTTTATTTTATTTCCAGTCTTAGGATATGCTTATAGGTTCATTTGCAGCATGTGTAAATTCATCAGCCTGTATAAACTGGAAGGGGATAGGTATGTTCATCTGTGTATGTTTTCTTCAAATGCATGAGTCACTGAAATCCTTTTATCTTAGTTCAGGATTTCAAAGGAATGTTATTTATTTTCTTCAAATGGTTCAATTATTTATTTCTTGCTCCTTTTCTTTTTAAAAAATTTTAATTACTGATTTCTATAAATTAAGTATGCAGAAAAATTGCATTTGATAGGCTAAATGTAGTTAAAAATGCATATTTGTTTAGCTAGTGACTAAAAACAAGCACCATTAAATGGCATTGGTATTATTTTATGTAACAGCTATGCAGCCTTAAACCAGATGTTCAGTGATCTCTTATTCATGATTAGCTAATGATATTATTCAATCTTTAATTAAGGATGAAATATTTGTCGAATTAAAATGCATCATAGTGCCATTGATTAGTTACAAGCAAATCGGCATTAGGCTAAATAGGTAAATGTTGATCATTCAATGGTCTGCTATTTGTGGCATAAGTTCCTAATCAACTATTCAGTACTGTCATAATACAATGAAAGCTATTACTTCCTTTGATGATTGATACTTGAAACTTAAATCTGTTGTTGTTGAAACTTCCAACTTCATCAATAGTTTTCTTTTAATACATAATGAACAATATGTAAAGGACTGTATGCTTAGACAACTTGCATATGTAATTTTTTTTTTTTTTCCTCGTGGGAGAAATTTTTGAATTGGACTAATGGTAATAAATGACCCAAAGTCATTGGAAGTTTATAGCTTTTTCAGATTAGTCTCTATTAACTTCGCAGATTGTTTCTTTACAAATTGGCATCTGATTTGAAGCAAATATGCTTTCTGTAATGTGCTAAGAGCTGTAGATTTGCTTATTGCTCGGAAGTATAGCAGATCTCGTTTATTATTGTTCTTGTGAATTTCAGGGAGTAATTGAAGATAGTGGAATCAGTTAATGTTTGAACTTACTGATGCACAAGGCAAGGAGAATATCTTAGAAAATAAATCATGATGCAGATGAAATAGTCAACACATTTGGTAATATAAATCTCTTAAAGCATGTCTGGCAACCTTTTGAAAGGCATTCTGCTAGCTTTCAGTTCTTCACTAGGCATTTAGAGGTGCTCACTCACTACACATAAAGTTAACTAACATTAATCAGTAGAAAAAAAAAGCTTCGACCTATAGTTTATTATTGCCATGGAAGCATTAAAATTTTGTATAGCGCTGATTGAGGTAATCATACTCGCTTATTAAGATTTTTTAAAAGTGATTTTTAGAAAATTTCACTTTTCAAATATATAGATTACAGAAAATGTAAATACTTGATGTTAAAAAGCTTTCATATGTTTGAAGTATATACAGTGTTTTAAACATATATCAAGTTTTATCATTTGGGAATATGCTTTAAATTATCTTTTTTTCTGCTTGCAGCAATTTATGGAAATCTGTGTATTCTCAAGTAAAATAAGCTTTTCTCTTAACTTTCCGAACTAAAAATTTAAATTAATTAAACTACAAATATTATTCTAAGTTTTCCCTGTTTATAATTTAAAAAGAACCTATTGCAAACTAAAATTTAAATAAATAAAATAAATTAAACATTAATTTCATTATTGTACTATTTTTTTTTTTATTCGATGGTAATAATTTAAATGCTAAGCATAGAGTTTAATACACATTTTTACTTTAATTATTCATATATATCTATATTTTTCAACATAATTAACTATATAAATATTTTAAATATGTATATATGTATTCAATAAATACTATGAAACATAAAAATCTTGTATTTTCTTTGTTGTATTTTTTCCCCCTTGATAATCTGTGCTGCTCTGAAGTATTTATCTGAAAATTCATTGGAAAAATTTTAACTAGTTTATCAAATATTCTGTTTGTAGTAATATTTCTCTATAGTATATATTTTCTCTTACAAAAATAATTATTTCTTTAAAAATTAAACACAAATTTAAATTGATAAAGTTATCAACAAATTTGTAAAAGAAAAATTACTGTGTCTTAGAATATTGATTAGTTGATAAAATAGTCTTCTAAATGTTCAGCAATATTGATATCACTTATTAATTTATTATTTTGGGTTAACAAAGTGGGAGGGGCTAAATGTATGTTAAAACTCAGAAGAAGGTTCTTTTTCAATAAATTAATTATGCTGATACTTTCTCAAATGTTAGATGAAATATTTTTATAAAAATATATAATTTTTAGATTTGACATTATTAAACTTAATTAATAATATGTTTATGTCTTTCGGAAACATTCCTGTATTCTGCACAATTTTTAACACATAATAAACTTCACACAAGAATCTCATATTAATAATGTACCTCAGTAAAAAAATGCGAGTGAAAACCTGAATTATCTAGATCTTAACATGCTATTCAATTTGTTTGCAAGTCTAGTTTGCAGTACTTGTAACAGTCCTTTATGTATTGTTTTTAAGGGAGAAATATGGATTTTCCCAGAAATTAAAAGTTGTATTTGAACAACTGGAAAGTAAAATATGCACCTAAAAATAAAAAATAAAAACTGTAGTCAAAGCTTTTTGTCATATTGAGTAAGAATTTAAAATCTGACATTGTTGAAAAATCTTTAGAATGTATGGCATGAAGGCCATAAAAATTCATGCAGTGTTAATTATCAATGATTTTCAGGTTTCAATGAAGATGAAGTTACATGTAAGTTTAAAAAAAAAAAAAAAAGCTTTATGGTACACTGCACTTTGAAAGAGCAAAACCATTAAAAAACATACAATATTATCAGAATGCTGTTCTTAACAATAAGGAAAAATTGCTATGTATGCATAACAATTTTATGGATCTGAAAAGCAACATAATAAATGTCTTCTTGGTAAATATTGGTGTTTTTATCAAACAGCACTCGTATAACAATATCCATCAACGAAATTTATGCCACTTTTTCAAAAACTAATCAAATGAACTTCTTCATTGAAGGTGCTAGACACAAAATTCAAATGAAAGTGTGCTTAGTGTAATATAAAAAGTAATTATTCTAAAAGTGGCTTCTGCTTCGCTCTTTAAGATGTTTAAAATTGCAGCTTCAGAATTCAATCTAGGAACTTTTTTGAATCATTACAATGTATACATTCTGAAAATTTTCTTTTTTTTTAATAGACAGTTAAGATAGTTGGTTAAGTATGTGGGAGAGAATATAGGCATGTTTATCAAAAGCAGAAAAAAAATAATTTGGTATATGCATCTGCACGAAAAAAATTAAATTTGATAAAAACATATAGAATATTCTAATTTAAAAAACAGGGGCTTACATATAAATCTTTTGATTAATAAAGACGTGTTTTTTTAAAATTCTGTCAGAATGTGATTGTCAAATATTTCACAAAAGTGTAATATAGATATTTCCATTTTTTCGATATTGGTTTGAGAACATAAAAATTATTATATATATATATATTGTATTTAAGCAGAATATACTATACATGTATGAAAGTATTTTTTATGATTTAGTTAATGTTAGAGACAGTGTTTTTGGTTTAATTTGAAATAAATTTGTAGTCAAAAAGTAAGTTAAAAGGTAACTTTTTAGATGAAAATAAAATTAAAAGCATTTAAGGAACAGAAACGGTAAAAAATAATTTAAGAAAAAAGGTGGTAATATACAAAAAAAAAAAAAAATAATCCAACTTGATTTCATCATATAAAAATAGTTCAAATAAATAATAAAAATGAATAAACCAAAGACAAAATATCATGTGTGAGGGGGAAAAAAACATGGAGAAAAGAAATTGTACACACAAAATCCTCAAATCTATAAAAATCAACTCTAAAGTAAATGCATTTATAAAGACAGATTATAAACTATGAAAGTACATAGGAAAGTTTACAACTTCATAAATTTAATATTAATTAAATGATTCACCCAGAATAATCAGTAGAGTCTATTTTGGTTAAATGTACTGGAAAAAAAAAAAATGTAAATTAAGAATGGGAATATAAAATCATGATCAAATTCTGACCTAAACAATTTCATTTTATCTTCAATAGAGTTATTGAAATACAAGCACAAATTCTAAAAACAAATTAATCTTCCTAACCAATTAAAATTATGAAAATATTTATAATAAATAAATAATATAAATACACTATTTCATTTACCCAATGACTGTTATTTATGAGTTTGCTACATCATAAATCTGTATATAGATAATTCCTCAATTTCAAAAAGTAAGTAAATAGTAATTGATATAACAAAAAATGGTGGATTGAATAAAATGTAGTTCAATTACTGGATTAAAAACATCAATCATTTAATTCTTCATCATAAGGTCATTCGAAATACAGACAAAAATTTTGAATTATAAATTTACCATTATTAATTATTTTTAATTAATATTTATTTTAATTTATATTCACAGCTATCTTGTCATTTAGGGAATTTTCATTAAAATATTCTGGAATCATCTTGTGTGTGAGGCGCATTGACCGTATTTGTCTTGACAGAGCAAAATAACCACTATCTTGTATTATCTATCTTAACTCACTATGTTCTGTCCTTTCCCTGCTGCTATTCTGAATAGAAAGTCTCCGTTCTGCGAAACCCGGGGGTATTTTTATTAGGGGCATACAGAGAGGAATTACCCTAAGCTTTGTCTCTAAATTTGTGCATACTATTTCTGTCTAGGTGAAAAGCAATCCGCTCAACGCTACGATTACTGGTAAACATTCGAAACAGCGGTCTGCGTCAGCAAGAAAAGGAGCTGCCGAGATTACACCTGTCTTATCAATTAGAACATCTTATATTTCTTTTACTAAATTAGTAGAAATTGAGATGTCTCTTACTAGAGCTCTGCAATTTTTGTCGGAAATCCCGAAAATGAAAAATTTGACAGTTTCAGACAAGAAATTTCTCGGCTACCACAGCTACGATGTCTATATAAAACTCAGCTACAATTCTTTTCTCTCGACTAACGGATTGTCCTACAGCTGAAAGTGAAGTATGCGGATGCTGACTTCATTATCCCTAACAAGAGATTGACAGCCAAACCCAGTCCTGTTAAAGAAGACAAAAGTAAAGCTCCGATCCCCACTTCTAATTCCTTTGAAGAGCTGAAAAAATTGGCGATGATCATATATATATATACATCCGAAGTGCCTATTCCCAAACCTCTTCCTATAATGATGAGAACTGCAACATTACCGAACATCAAGATGAAATAAATAAATGAATCTCTCAATGGAAATCAAATTGGAGACTACAAAATCGTGTTGACGAAAAATATCATTCTGACATCTGTGGATGAAGAAACTCGAAGCGAATTATTTCCTAATCACACCCAATCATTTAAGACCCTGAAAGTTGTCATTAAAGGTCTTCATATCTATACCTGAGCAGCTGATATAGAAGATGATTTGAAAGAACTTGACTTCGATATTGAAAAGATGTTCCAGCATACAAAATCAAGAACCGAGCAACCTTTGCCAATGTCAAATTGTTCTACATAAATCCCATAAGGGGTTCCCAATCCACAAATTGTTCTACATAAATCTCACCCGGGGTTGTTAAAATAATGTTTTTACGAATAAAATTCCCAAACATGTGAAAAAGGAATAGATAAACCTATTCCCAAATTTACATGTTTTCGTGTTCTTTTAAGGATCTAATCTTTCTAATTCTAATATCTGATGGCTTTCCATATTATCAATTAGAACCAAAACGTAGTAGTATTTATATTAGAGTTGGGAAGCAACGGAATTGTACGGGGAATCTCTCTCTTGATTTTAGACATTTTCTTATGAACGAAATATGTGTATATATGAACATCAGAAATCATGTACAATCTATCACAAATTACGATTATAAAATTATTCTATTATTAATTTAGAGACTAATTAGCTTAATAACATGAATTTTCTCAACTGATAGAAATCAACAATTATTGTTCACTGAGAAACTAGAACATAATTGAGAGTTCAAAATTTTTAATGATTATTAAATACCCCTATTCTTAAAGAAAACACAATTGACGTAATGATAAAGCTGGAAGTTTTAACAAATAGTAAAAATTTCTTAAGCAAATATTAGAATTAAATAATTTTTTATAGATCATCCTGTTATTTCATCCTAATTTCAAGCGGTTTTCATTTTGAATATATATAGAATAAGCTAAAGATAGCTCTTTTGCACTTCTCCGCTCTGAAAAAAATCCATCCCTTTTCGTTTGTGCTCCATGAAAGAAGCAAATCTCTCAGAAGAGAGCCTTCACTTCCAGACCTATGGATGGGAACATTTCTATTGAGTCAATTCCAAAGGAACAAACACGAACAGTCTCTGCAAGGGTTGATTGAAACAGTTCCCTATAGGACACTGACCTACTATAAAACAGTCTTCGTCATGAAAAAATTTTGCAAACATTTTCACCACTCTAGGAGGAATTGAAAATATTTATAGTCGGTTAATAAAAGTAATAACTCAATTGAAACACGTTTTTAGCATTCGTACTCATCGTTTTTTAACATTCGTACACATTCTGGATTATTCTATCTTCATTTGTTTTTAAAATTTCAAAGGGTAGTAAGTCAAAATGCCCCGAAGGAAATATCGGTCGCTACACGATCAAGGTGCTCCGTGAATTCACAGAATCATTTTGTATTGAGGAAGTGGCAGCGATGCACAGCTGCGAAAACAAAACTATTTGAGTAAACACACACATTAGTAAGGCGTGCGACTGCATAATCCAAAAGGAAACTAAACTCTCGTAATTCCTATAATTAATCATATAAAATCGAAATGCCTCCTATTATTCCATTCCCTCATGAAATACCATCAGACAATGCTGATAATGAAAATTCCAATGAACATCCACCGAATGGTGTCAGTGATTCAGATAGTTTTTCGGAAGAGGAAGATTATGATGGATACCAACCTCTTTCTCAAGATCCTGATAATTGCTTAGATAATCCTAGTGATATGGATGAAGACAGCTACTTTTTATCAGAGGAAGAAATGATGACTTGTGGCATCAATTTGCCTAATACATTACTTTTGCCAGCACCAGCTGTTGAAACTATAACATCTAACCAGAAAACTGACACAAAAAAAGATTTAAGAATGGATGAAGATCACATTGAAACTATCAAATCAGTGATGAAAGGTATAACATTGCCCAAGTCTAATTTACCTCAATGGGCAACTGCAGTACCTGAAGAAGAATGGAAATCTGCTCTCCTTTCAGGTATGTTAAGCAGAAAAAATAAAGAGAATAACTTCAAATCATATGGTGGAGAAACTTCAAAAAAGAGCGATTCAGATGTTGCTCGATAACTGTATAATAAAAACAATTGTTCCTGTGTAAATTTGTTATGATATATTGAAAGTTTATGACTGTATGTAGACGAGTTATTAATGAAAATTAAACCTCATTTAAAATAGCTGCAGAATATGGTCATAGTAACATTTTAAACAAATTCTTCCAATGTTTTGCTGTTTTAAAATGTATTTGCTTGCTACATATTTCTTTGTGTAAGATTATTTGTAAAGTTTGACATTTGCTGTTTTGTTTAAGTTTATTTAATAAAAAATAAAATTGAAATTGTTTTTGATGAGGAAATTGTCCTCTATTTTTTAAATTTAAAAAAGCATATATTTCTTGAACACAATGTCAATTTTGTTTAAAGAGAACTCAATAATCTTGAAAGTAGTGTCTTTAGTGTTTCTTTAAGAAAGAATGCTTGATATATTAAGTCTAGCTCACAGAGTTCTATTTTCTAATAAAAAGAATGCTTGTACTATATCATTCTTTTGATATATTTCTCATAAATTTTTATGAATGTAAAATCATGCTGATGTTTTCTCCTATCAAATGCAAATTATCTGTACAATTATTTTCTATTTACCTTTGTAACGATGGAAATCTTGGTCACTATTATAAAACATTTCAATTTTAAAAATGTTACAGAAATATAATTAAGTCAATCATTAGTTAATTATTAATCGTAATTTATGTTTAAGACATTGAACATTTTGCTGATTTCAATTATCTTTAGAAATAAATTTGCTTGAGCAATTCATAAGTTCAAACATTTATTACTAAGGATAAGGAATCATTAGTTCTCTACTTGTATGAGTGCCTCTGGTATATCAAGCTTATATCAAGTGGTGATCATTATTCATATGATCATAATATGTACTTGAATATATCAAAGAAGGATTTACAATCTAGTCCTGCAAAAATGGAACTCAAATTTGATTATATTTCAATACTTGATCATTATACTAAATATACAGCATTAAACACTAAGCTTTGAATGTTCCAAAATTCCTTTAATTTCACCATTGAGGAATTAAACTAAGGTTAAGATGCAATCCCTAATCTAAAATTTATTTTACAAGAATGGAATTCTGTATTGATTTAATAACTTCAAAGCTGGTTAATCAAAGCCTTGATGAGTGCAAACTATTATAAAAGCCCTTCCAAAAAAATGTCTAATTATGTATTAATTGTTAATTTCACTGTATGCACCATTAGATAAGTTGCTAATTTTAAATATGTGAATGATTCATTTGTTTTAATTAAAAATACAATATAAAAGTAAATGTACCCAAGTATCTTAGGGAGAATGCAAGTGTTTTAAAAATATTTATATATTTTCACGCTAGCTTTAAAAAAAAAATTGTAGAATGATTACAAAATTTCTTATTAATCAAGAAATATCTTCAGACTCTACTTTGGGTTCTGAATATGTTAACCTTCAATTTTCTTTTTTTTTTTCTTTCCACTAGCTTGAAAAAGTTAAAAGAATATAGAAGATATATAAGTGCAAAAATTTAGTGTAATCAATAAATATCTTCTGGTTTAACTTAAAATTAGATAATGGTTGACACGTAAAATTATCGGAATATATTTGATTTGAATAAAAACATCAATTTCATTGTTACCCAGGGTGTTCTGGATTCCATCACATCATTTAATTCAACTATTCAAAAATACTTTACAAAAATATGTAATTGCTGCTTGTGCAATATGCATAACCTTCCAAATGTTCTTGAAATTGCTACAATAATCTATACATTCCATAAAATGAGTTATATTTGACATACATTTCTGAACTTATATTCAATTCATTGAATGAAAACTACCATGTAATGTTCTAAATTGTATGGGAATAATAGTTTGCTTAATTTTCAGTTACAAAATTAAAGAAATATTAAATGACTGTGTTGTATACCTTTTTTTAAGGAGAGTCTTGCACACTATTAAATCCATATAAATTGTTTTCTAACATCTACTTTATATATATATTAAAATAATAGATAATACTATATTAAATTATTTAAACAAATGTTTGAAAAAATTAGAAAAAGAATGTATGATTAGAAAAATGGCCAAACAATGTTAGCCACTTTAAAATACATCGTAAGTTCAATGATTACTAAGTCTTGGGGGATATATTAATATTTTTTTCTACATGGAGGTGTCAAATAAATATATATCTATATATATTCAATGTAGCAATCTCTCCTTATAAATTTATATGGATAGTAAGGCATTTTGTATAATACTATAAACAGCAGTAAAAGTTTTAAAAGCTAAAGAAACAAATACATTTTATTAAAAAATATACATTATTTAAAATCCCTGTGGCTCCTTTTAACCTGGACTTTAAGTTTATATCTTCTCACTTAAACCTGGAAAGAAGAAACACATAAGTTATCTGCAATAAATAGCAAAACCAAATGCAATTATGATTCAAATTAAAAAAAAAACTTACTTCTGCTTAGTTCTAGGTTCTATCAAATTTCTTCTCTGTAAGGATTTATATCTATCCTCAAGTAGATTCCCATCAGTCTAAAAATATACATGCTTAATCTTCTTAAATACTTTCAAAAATCACAAATTCATTATTATCATTATACTTATACACCACTACTTTTTTGAAGCACCATGAAAGAGAAGGGATAACCAATTCTTTTACATTCTTAACATTCACAAATTTCAATTTCAGAAAAACATTACAAATATTAAAAAGAGAGAAACTATATTCAGTTAACTTTTAAAAATAAATATGTGTACTTTCTTTTTTAAAAGGAGAAGTCAATGGGCAAGGAGAAAAGAAATACTTATTTTATTATTGGTTTCTACTTAAAAATATAATGTTAATTATGTATTAAAGTATATTTACTTTCAAAGCTCTGAAAGAGCCACTGATTTCTTCCGACAGATTAACTTCTAGGTCAGGAGCTTCATATTTATATTTGCTAAGAGTTCTTGGCTTATACATTTTCTCAATTTGTTTCTGCAAACTTTTGTCTATTCTTTCCTGTGTTATTTGAGCTTCTTCATTAATTTCTTTCTTTAAACTTCTTATTCTGAAAGATATAGCATAAACATTAATAAATAGTTTTTAAAGGTAAATAAGAATATGCATACTTAAATTAATCAAATGAAATTAATTTTTTTTCTCATTAAATTAATATTTTTATTTTTTTTTTTTCCAATGCAGCTGGCAAACACTTAGACAGCTTGGTCTTGGATGCCTTAGGCAAGCGCTGCACAGGCGTACTCACTTTGCATTACCCAGGGGGCGCGTGTAGCTTGAAGATAAGCCACGGACGCGGAGTAACAATGCCCCGCAAGGCTCTACGATCCTATTAGGACCGGGACCTACAGTTTAAAGTGGATTCCGAACCACTACAAACATCCATGGCACCGCCGGAACTCGAACCCGAAACCTGTGGTACCCGGCTAGCCACTCGGCCATTCAGGCCCCAAATTAACAATAGATAAAGTGACAAAATATTAAACCAATAGTTTACATTACACACACATATATATATATATCTGTGTAAACATTAGTTTAATATTTTCTCATGCAACTTCTTCATACTTAAGATCTAGGATTTGGGACACTTTGTATAAATATTTGTGTCCTTATTTACAGATGCAGTTCTAGCCATTCAACATTTTGATATTTGTGTTTACTTGATGATTGCAATTTTGTTACATCAGCTTAAGTACTTTTGGGTCTTAAAACTATTTCTTCCTTCCCTTTCTTTGTTTGAAAGATCTGAATGTGAGGCACTTCAGGGTTTTTGTATAGCAAATATTATTATGATTTTTGTTATACTATTTGATTGCGCTTATATGAAATAGATGAAAAATATATGAAGGAGAATATTCATACTGCCTCCTCCTTCTTCAGTATCTTTAGCTCAAATTTGAACTCATTGTGACAAGTGTTTTTTTTACAGCATTTTGAAAGTGGGATTTGAATTATAATCACCTTGTCTTATTGAATAAAAAATCAGGGTGGCCAATCTCCAGATAAAGTAAAATTCCCTGACCTTTCCAGGTGAAATTTAGAAAAATTCTAGATAATTTGCATAACACCAAGAAACCATATGAGATATTTTAAAAGCCTTAAAGATATGAAAATTGCACTTTATCGGTGATTAACAACATTTATATTTAAAACTTGACCACAATATGGAAAATCATAAAATATCTCACAGATTTTTCATGCTAAAAAAAGGAAAACATCTTTTGACACAAATAAGGTTGCACTACTCAGTCAAAACTTTTACTATGGGAAAGTATGAAATAATTACATACAAAAGTTTTGTGCGTTCTACCAAGGCTAACTATATACTACACTAGACTTAGTTTGCAAGTTACGAAAATCCGTCGATAGGCAGAGGGCGAGAACTGCAATCTAATAATAGCATCAATGAAATTTTATAAAGCAAAAGGATCCCTCAATAAAATTAAAACCTATATACAACTTTTAGTCGTGATTCGTCAAAAATGATTTAAAAAAAAATGTCAATATCAAAAATTCAATTTTGTTGACATTGTCATTAGTTATTTCATACTGAGCATAACTTCATTCATTTCTATTTCCATCTGCGTCAAGCAGTTGTTTTCATTGTTTAAAAATAGTTGCAACTTTTAGAGTCAAGTTTATGAGGCTTTGCAACTCATTATGCAGTATCCTTTACAATGATGAGTTTTAACTATTCCATCTGTCCAGATCTTGCCAATCTCTTCGATTAATGTGGCTTTTTTGGGTAGGATAAGTGAAGGTAAAAACAAGATTTAACTGCATTCTTACATATAATAATAATAAAAAAAACTACAATATCATTCAACCATTATGAAAAAGCATTTAGTCAGATGCCAATTTATGAAAGATATGAAACTGTTTGAAGTTGAGGATGTTGTATAATTCAGCTACAATATGTTCCAATGAAGATATAGAAATATAAATAGCAGAGTTTACAGAAAAGTTAGAGTTTAAATTACTGTGGAAAAATTGCATAAATATTTTTTCAGCTTATGACACTTTATTTCATAAAAATATTTTATTACTAAATCTAATTTACGAAGATATAGTATAATACCAAAAATCTTCAAAATCAATTTTGAGAAAACAAAGAAATGAATCCCTCTAGTGGCTATCTTAAGTGAAAGCTAAGGATTGCTTAATTCACATTTGACAATTTTTCCCGGGTTGCTAAATCAAAATAAAGAAAATGTCATTTTTTTACATATAAATGCAAAAATTTGCCATTTTTGTAACAGAATTTAGCAAGGTGAATTTTGGAACAGCTTGACACAGATTTTCCATCTCTGAAATTTACATATATGCACAAAAAAAAAATTATTTTTCCAATAAAAAAAAAAAAAAACTTATCATAATAAAAAGACATGCTTTAGGGTAAATTATGAAAAGTAGTAAATTAAAAGTAACAAAGAGAAATATTACGTACCGATACACATCATTCAGTCGTTTTTTCTGGATTTTATCAACTAATTTCAATCTTTCCCCTGCAAGAATTCATAAATTTACAAATGCACATTGTATCTTACTAATTTTTTAAAAATATATAATTTGATTAAACAAATATTTAACAATCTAATTTTTTGCTTCATTAGAAATTAGTTTACATTGATTAAATTAGATATTTTTACCTTTTCCTTCATTTCTTTTTTCCTTCGTTTACGAGCTTTAGGAAGACGATTCTCATGTGAAACTGGTGGGTTATAGGGGACAAAGGTACTTTCTGTTAGGTCATCATCACTTTCATCCTCCTCGTCAAACAAACCTTGAGACATCTCTTTCAGAATAGATTCCTATTAAAATTTGAATATATATATATATATATATTTGCAGATATAGATTACTGATTACACAGTTTACATAAAAACTTTAAATAATAAATGCAAATGAATACAAACGTACTTGTGTTGGTGCTTCAGCTTTGGTAGGAAACATGTCAGTTAACACTCTTTTTAAATGTAATTCTTCTTTCTGCTTAACTTCTTCAATTTTAACAGCTTCACTGAGAAGTTCCTAAAAATAAGAATAATTTTTAAATCAATGCAAATTATAACTTCATATTTAACTAACACATAGCAGATGTGAAAAAATATAAATGAAAAAAGAAACTATCCAATGAATAAATTACTTTGAAATTAAAACAATCAATTTTTTGAAGACTAATTGGAAACATTTTTAACATTATTAATTTTCATTTTTTATAATATAGAATTTCATATTAGTATAATTTACTTGGAAATCAAAGAATATTTTTATAAGAATAAAACATAGATTGCATTTTGAAATGAAACATTTTATAATATTTACTATAGGTTTTAAAACTTTTAATAAAAAGCCATAGTTCTAAACTTTTGTTTTAAAATTCATTATCAAAAATTTCCATGTATTTATAAGTATTGATTAATGTTAAAATAATTCTTCTAATAACAAAAAACTTTGCAGTAATAAAATATTAATATTAGTTAGAGAGAAGTTTTTAAAGCATTATACAACTTGTATGGAAGTAAATATAATCAATAAATATTTTGAAAATTTATTTTTTTAAGGAAACATTTTGGAAAAATCTAAAAGAATATAAAGAAAATTTTAAAAGAATATATGTAAAAAAAAAAAACTTCATTTAATTATTTGAAATTATGTAAAAAGTAACAATCTGAGAACATACACTTTTATTATAAATAAGTCAATAGCATTAAATGGAAATTTGATGTGCCAAGTCAAATAAAATTAATTAAAATGCCACATTTGTAATCTAATTCTACATCTAATATAATTTTGTTAAAGCAGATAAAAAATAAATAAAAAAAAAAAAAAATTAATTGGCTTGGCCAAAATACAAAAGTTACCCATAAAATTTAGAATTTAATGTAAAAACAAAATGCATAACAGCAATTTTAAACAAACAAACAAAAATATCAATAACTCATATTCAGATTATAAATTACATTCATATCATTCAAAACTGAAAAAGAAAACTGATTAAGTACAATAATCTATAGAATTCCAAACAATTTCATAAAAACTCATGTGAAAGAAATTTTTTAAAAAGTACGAAAATTTTAAATAAGCCAATAAGCACAACTCATAAAAAAATCAAATAAAACGTTGAAAGTGATGCAAGGACATTGCTGATTCACTCTCTAGAAAACAATACTCATATATTTTATAGGCAATAAGAAAATTTTCAACATTTGAATTAGAGAAAAGTGTATTACTTGATGATCATAGAAATCAGGATTATAAGATGTGCCAGAATGAGGAATTTCAACGGAAGGTAACAGAGATGGTTTCTGATATCTATGACTTGGAACCTAAAATGATTAAATATTCATAAAAAACAAAAATATAGTACACTTTTGTTATAAATAGTCAACTGAATTAAAAGAAGCAGAAAGAAAAAAATTTTTCTACAGTTCTTGAACTGTATAGTTCTGAACTGTTATGCTAATTTTATAACATTTAATTTTGTAAAAATACTTTCGCACTCAAAATATAGATACATTAGAAAGTAAATATTTTGGTTATCAATAGGGTAGCAATATCATTTAAAATGAAAATTCTAATTCTAAAACATAGATTTGACAAAGTATTTTAAAGTAAAAGAAATTGTACACATATTGCAGTAAAAATATTGTAAATTCATTTCATAAAATTCAATAGTTTTAGTCAATTAAAAGTTTTGAATAAAGGAAATTTAACAAGTAAAACATACCCAAATTAAAAAAAAAAATCATACATAAAGAAGTTTTAATGTCAATAAATTTTACACCTATAAATGCATATTTTTTCTATCTTAAATCAGCAAAATTCATACATCATATCATCAGTATATTTATCTCTTCTGTTATTACTCCATAAATGAATTACTTAGTTTTTAATTAAGATAATTTTCTCTTATATAATCAAATTTTAAAATATATTATATTAGCCGAATAAGATAAGCCAATAAAATCAATATAACTTTAATTAAATTAAATGTTTTAATATTATATTAAAATGCCTAGGTTCAAAATTATATATATATATATATATTAAAGTATTCTGAAGCTTTATAATAAAAAAATGTCAAATACAAACATTAGGAGTTCTTTTGCAAGTGTATTCATCACGAAACTTTACCAAGTCTTGAATTTCTGGATCAACAGTTTCCTTTTCTACAATAAACATATTTGTGTCAGATACGTATAAGAATATTGATAGTAGTGCTTGATTTAAAAATACATTGAAACAGAGAATATTTTTATTTTAGAAATAAAACTGAGAGAAATAGAAAAAGTACAACATAATGTACAAACAATTTGATTAAACATTAAATTTACTCAAAAATCACTTTCGCACATTAAAATACATATCTTACCTTCATCAGCCCATAAGTCTTTAATTTCTGAGACAAATAAATCACCCTTTCGAACAACTTTTTGAGGGCTTACTTTAGTTTCTTGTAAAGCTTTTAAAGCCTTTTTAGTTCTTCTTTTATCAGCTTTAGTTAAGTTATTTTTAATTTTTTTACTGAATCGCTCTGCATTTCTAAAACAAAAAACATGACAAATTAAAAATGTTATTCCATAATATGTAGATATATAAATGCATACATACATATAAATTTTCTGTAAGACTAATTAAACTGCTGAGTTGTCATTTATTAATTCTATTCTTACTGCTTCTAAGAAGAATTTATGGTTCCTCCATGTTAATGAAATACATAGCTAGATTTGTTTTTCTTGGATCCAGTCATTTAATAAGCAGAAATAACATGGTTTATAATGACTCATTGCAAAGCTATAATCAGAATATAATAATTATTTTCTTATAATATTTTGTTGCTTCCTGTACAACTTATCCCTCATCCAGTTTACATATATAATCTTTATCTACTTCTGCAATGTTTGCTTATGTTTAATAATCATCAGATATATACTTTAATCTTGAATGAATTCCCTTTCAATTTTCTCTTCTTGATTGGGCTAATTATGAAGCACATGTATGGTGTATCTGTTATAGCTTTATTATATAAAATGATTGTGTATTTAAAAGTTCCTTGTTCATTTCTTCTTTGTTGTTGTTTTTTTTTTTTTTGTGTGTGTGTGTTTTCATTGTATATTTGCAGATATATATCCAAATAAATTTATAAGCAATTGAAAAGTTATAAATGCAATAGAAATATTAAAAAAATTAAAAACAATAAGAATGAAAAAAATATGAGTAATAATAAGAATAAAAGCAAATAACAATTAATAAGAATAATAACAAATAGAAATAAAATTAAAATCATAGAAATAAACACCAGTTATGACGGATACTGTTTTAAACTGATTTCTGAGGCTACAAGGGAAGATGAAAACTTTAAGTACAAAACAATGCTTTATTAACTGATATTACTGAATATAGGATTTCTAAAGAAATACACAGTAACAATCCCCAGTATTTTAATCAAATTAATCCTTGATATGAATGAAAAAGTGTAAAAAAAAAAAGTTATCAAAAATCTATAGTTAATTTTTTTTTTTTTTTTTTTACAGCTGCTAGCAGTTGTCTATATATTTCTTAAATTAGCATTTTATGAATATAAAACACTGCTTATTTTAGGATATTACAGAATATCATATCGTCCTCTCTATAGAAAATATAAATGGCTGCAATGGTTTGGTTTGCCGCTCTACAGTCATCTGGTGCACACGATGGCTAAACAGACCAAAGGACCTATAGTTTAAAGTGGATTCCGAACCACTACAAACATCCATAGCACTGCCAGGACTCGAACCCGAAACCTGCGGTACAGAGAGCTGGCCAATTGACCATCAGGCCGCTGGCTGCAATGGGTTTGGTTTATCGCTCTATGGTCATCTGGTGCACACGAGGACTAAACAGACCAGGACCTACAGTTTAAAGTGGATTCCGAACCACTACAAACATCCATGCCACCACCGGGATTCGAACCCAAAACCTGTGGTAAGCTGCAATGGGATCAAAGTTTATCTGTGAATGTGAATGAACAGGTTTTCGATATTGTCTTGAAATCCAGATTTTGTGTTTTGTAAATTAATGCAATTAAGTTTAAATTTAACACTTAAGGATAGTTTAAATTAATTATTATAAATAAATAACTTCAAATTGAAAATGGTAAAGTATATCTTTACATGGTAAAAAAATAAAAAACAACGCAGAACAAAAAATTTATGAGAGAAGGCAAATTTTTCTAAAGTATTCGGAGAGAAGCTAAGTTTTGAAAGTTTCCAATACTTCAGAGACAGACTTAAGACAGCAGTAATAAATTATAGCTTATGTCATGAAACTGAAAAAATAAAAGATAAAAGACTAAATTTTTTTTTTTTTATGGACACACACCTATTTTTATATTCATATTGAGTAAAAAATAAATTAGAAAACAAACACTATCCATAACTTAAAATACTTACTGTTTTATAGGAGGAGGAATTTTACTATAAGACCCAATTTTCTGAAAGCATTTTAGTACTTTTTCTTTTTTTACCTAAGAAATAGAAAACAAACATTTAATAAAAAAATTATATATATATATATCACATATATTTATGTATTAATTCTAAGCTTTACAGGTATAGGCATATAGGCAGCAGTGAAAAAAAAAAAAAAATAAAACATACTCAGCTGTAAGGCAAAAAAATATTTATTGCCTTTCATGAACAAGCTTTCCAAAAGAGCGATCTCACCTTACGTGTACATATTAAGGAAAAATATCGAAATTAACTTAATCTTGCTACTATTTTATTTACCATTGAGATTATACTATTTGTCTTTTTTTTTTTTCTTTCTTAATCTTGTTTAAAAAAACTTAAGATTCATAAAATAAGCTCAATGATTGCATTGAAAATCACATTTAAAAACATGTCTATCCAATAGTATAATTGTTGTGAATTTTTATCATTGTAATTATTTTTAAAAAAATCAGTTTTTTTAAAAATAATGTTAAATTTAAAAAATGAAAACCCATATTATGTCATTTTATTTGCATATGATTTAACATGAAAACATTACTGCTAATAAACTTTTTTTTATGCATTAACAGATGAGTGAAGAAGATCATGCAAGTTGGTGGGGAGGGGAATAAACAATTAAATTTTTTTATCTAAAGTTCTAGAAAAGAAAAAAATTTTGTCTTATAGAATGATAAAAATTAACTCAAACAAATAACTTCAACAGTCCCATAAATTGACCTTCCATACACAGGTTATCCTTAGCTATTTTCCTTTGAAATATTTTGGTGACATAATAAATTACTGACACAACATATTGATAAATGAAATAAAAATTATATGATAATTTAATTATAGTTTGGATTATAATAATTACACCAGAAAAAAAGATGTGCAATTAACTGCATTAAAAACTTTAATTTTAAATGCAGAAGACAATTTTCCACAACAATATGGATGGCAAAAAAATAAACTCTATAGTAGGCTTTTTTTCCAAAATGCCATGAAAATGAAGTATTATTACCTTCATCCTTATTATGATCTAATTGAATGAAGAACAGTTCTTCATTGGGCTTTTCGGACCTGAAACAAAAACAGAATTTAATATATATAATAATATTGCAAAATAAATTTATGTTTCTTCTAATTTGTATTGATATTTTTTGTATTATTAAAGTTAAAATTTAATTAATCTTGAACTGTAGAAACATTTCATTTTTATATAATCAAAATAAAGGCTGTTTTAAAAGGATGGAACAGATTCATTTAACGTTAATTATAAACAATGTTTTTTAAACTTACGCTGTTCGTTCCTTGAATCTATTTTCTTCAAGATATTCCTCGATATCTTGAACATCACAAACTTTGTTCCAATTCTTTTTTTTGTTTTTACTGAGACGGACACGAGTTTTCTTCACAGGAGCCATGTTAACCAACAAAAGAGTTACTTCACTTCACTTGACTCGTAGCATTGAGATAATAGAAAGTGGAAAAACAATGTAAAAATAAAATACCTTTGATATATCAAGAAATATAGTAGAATATTTTCATAATAAATTACTTAATTACTCTAAAAAATAATTTATAATCATTTTAGTAGTAAAAATTAAATGGATTGTTAAATTATTTTAATGCTGTTCTTAAAGGCCTATAAAGTTTATTTTTTAAAACTACAACTTTTACTTATCCAATAAGAATTTAGTATTTCCACACTGAAATCAAAACAAACAATCAAAACTCGATTTATTTTGAACTTGAATTTTGCTTTTAAGTATAATGTTCGTACACTTCATAATTTATCAAATTTTAACTTAAATAACACGTAAAATACTTCTGTGCGATATCATTTTCTTTTGCATTTTAAATGTTATGATAAAACTTAATTCGTTATTTTAATATTTTAAGTAAATTAACTTGATGTCCTTCTTAAGGAGAAATGCATTCTCGTCCATCAATGCTAGATTCTTTGTTAAAGATAAGCAGCACAGAAATCTGTTTGGCAGATTAATACTTTTTGATCGTGTTTCAAAATGGAAAAATTTTTCCGATATATCATCATTAAATGTATTTGATAGAAAAGCCAAAAGGAAACATCGAGATTGGTGTGCCTCAGTTGAAGATGGTCATGTATATGATTATATTAAAGACGTGGTGAGTTTTACGAAGTATAATAAATTAAAATTTTCAAAATATAAAAATAAACTATAGTTTTTTATGGTTATCCATACAAATGGGTCTTAATATGATATTTATTTTTGAAATAGCTTATTGTATTTTTATAAATATTGATAAATTTTAAAGATAAGAATATTATCCAGTTTCAGTGTGATTTTAAAAATAACATAACTATTTATTTTATCATGTTTTCTGTTACATGTAACCTACATAACACTTCAATGTATTTATTATTATTTTTTTAATTGGAAAACAAAACTGAAAAGAAAATTCATCTACTATAAATTATAATAAAACTAAAGCATTTTTTACCGTCTTTATTATGATTTTATATTTTTTCACAATATGCACACAAAATTAAACTGATTTTAATTTGTAATTTTGGTCATGTATATGTTGCTGGGGATAAGGCATGATAAATCCCACATGCCAGAAGTGTTTCGGTTGGGCTCAGGGATATATATGGGAATCCCCAGGTACTATTTTTTGGATGTTCATTTAAAACTAAGGATTCAGTGTAACTGGTCTCCTTGGTACTCCCTTTTTATTGCTGAATCTGCTATGTGTATGTTGTTCTAGTGGCAAATGACATAAATCGAAGTGCCTCCATTCAAAAACAATATACTGAAATAAGCATTATAGATACAACTGGCGGCCTGATGGCTAAGTGGCTAGAGCTCTGGTCTTTTTGGTACCATAGTCTTCAGGTTCAAATCCTGGTGGTGGCATGGATATCTGTTAGTGGTTCAGAATCCACGTTAAACTGTAGGGCCCAATCTAATTAGCCTAAAATTTGCACAAAATGACCATAGAGCGACACACCAAACATAAAAAAACAACTTATTTATTCTTTTCCTTGTGTAAATAATGGCCAAATTGTATTAAGAAATAAAATATGCTTATTTATGGTAAGGGTGTTTTTAATGGGGTAAACTTTAGATGTATGTAATTTTTTGAACATGTTTTTCTGGGATTTCTGAATTTTCATTTTGCAATTTTTATCATTTTTTTTTTTTTTTTGTCTAAAATTTTTTTAAAGTGAAATATATTACGTTATTTACTAAACATGAATATAACAGATTTTCTTAATGAAATGATTAGGTCATATTTACCAGTTTATGATAACTTAAAAAAAAAAAATATTAAATAAAATATTTTTAGTACTTTTCCATTAGCGAAGCACTGTTCAAAAGTCATGTCATCCTGTCACAAATTTAATGAAGCAGATATAAACAACAAGACTAATTATTTTATAATTGGCAATGATTTTATTGGCATTTTTATATTTTACAAAGTGCCATTCCATTAATGGAAAAGTACTAATAGTGCTTGCTTTTGGTATTAGATGAAGATCAGAATATGTTTCCTGTTTTGTCATTCAAGTCTGAAATTTATTTTTAAGTTTTGATCATATTTAATTTTTATTCTTTGTTAGATTGGGGATAGAGTTGCTGATAGAGTGTATGATATTAATAGGTAACTTTTTTTAATAAAATTACAAATTGTATCAGATATCAATTTATACTTTTAATAAAACATTATGTTCATGATTAAATTATATTATTCTAATGTTTTTTTTTTTTCTTTTAAATATTTTTGACTAGAGAAAAGTATTTGATTCACTTTTTAATAAGAGTTCATATTTTTATTACACTAACTTTAAAAGAAGTTTTTATTCTTTATATTAATTAAGCAATAAACTTGGATGTATATTACATAAACATTTGTGTTTTTCTGTATTTCATCCAAAATTTTTTTTTTTTTTTGTTTCATTAGTATTTCCTTATTAATACAATATATTTTAATTATTTTTATCTCAAAAATATACATGATTTCTATATTTTCTAAATTCAATGTTCTTTAAATTAATAATAATGTCTTATTTTATAACCTTATATTTTTAAAATACATTAAATGATTTAAATTGATATATAAATATAGATATACAAATATTATATACATTGCAAATTTAATAAATTTTATACAAAGAAATATTGCATCATATATTTTTTATTCTTTAAAAAATTTTAATAATTAATAAATCATTATATATTGTATTTTTACAATAATTAGATTTAAAAACATTTATTATTTCATTAAAATTCATATTGAAATTTTTAGTCTAAATTATTTTTAAAAAGTGATGAAATATAATATTTTTAATATTAATAACACTGCAGACAAAATATTGCAAAAATCACCATTTACCACAACATGCACTATGCACTATAGCAGCATGTATCTGCAATACATAACGATTGAAAAATCGTAAGTTGTTTGTAGAAGTTGAATATGGATCGCGAATAAGACAGGACTTAAAAAGCATAAGCAGATTATAATGTTTCACCTAGAACATAGCTTTAAAGTTGCCAAGATTTAAGTGTATTCCAATGAAGCACATTTCTGCATCAATCATGTTGCTGAGAGTCGTAAATTTGTTGTAAAAACTTCATGTGGCAAGTCCATTGGGAAGAGTGAGGAAACAAGTATATTCCACGTTTTATCAGTTGAAAGTAGTTTGTAAGTTTGTTTTAAGGGTCTGTCTATTTTCTTCTTTTACCTCAGAATTAAATTGATGGAAGGATAGATCCTGAAATGTACAAAAGAGTAACTCGGATATGATATTTGGAAGTATGTTTTTGAGCAGCAATTAACTTCCAGTGCAAGTTTATACTTGAATAAAGGTTTTGTACTGATGCTCTCATCTTTCATGGTTACCTTGTATCTTATGCAATCTTCCTGTTTGGGAAGGGCTTTTTTCAACAATTTGGTCTAACAAGTGAGGAATTATGCTTTGCAAAGATATGTTCAAGATTGATATGGAACTTGAAGTTGTTATATGTCTCTCATTTGTCCATCAAGTTGCCTGATCTTAATGTCATCAGGAAAATTTGGGACACTTTGGAATTTTCTATCAAGAAGAATGTTGAATGCTTACTTCTGCTATGAAATTGATAGATGTGTAGACAAAAAGCACCGTGAACATTATGCAGCCTCATTTTGACAGCATGTTTTGTAAAATACAAGATGTGACCAGAACACTGCTAATAATAATGCCAATAATAGCTAATAATAATGATTTAATCAATATTAAAATTGCCAATAATAGCTAATAATGATTTAATCAATATTAAATTCAATGAAACCTGATTTCATAATATTTTGTTTGGGGTGTATATTTATAAATCATTTGAAATTTTTTTTATCTTCCTACATTTAAATTATTTGTTACTAATTCACATTTGAAATTTTCATCACTAATGAATTATAATTTGTATTATTATTTCAATCTTCATATTTGTTATGGAAAAAAGATTATAGTTAAAAGCCACATTTATGCCAAGGTGTTGAGCTATGAGGCACGAGAAATGTAAGCCAAATCACAAATCTTAGTGCATCTGAGACTTGCGATTGTTCTATGTTTTGCACCTTGTTATTACAGCTTTGGTCTTACATATTTCAAAAAATGTGTATTAAAATTTTAATATTGTACATTTTAAATATAAGAAAATGTATTCTACAATCATAAAATTAATTTTTTGTATCCTTCAACATAAAAACAAGTTAAGTTAAAAGATTATTAAAAATTACTTATTGTAAAATATTAATTACTAATTAATACTTATTGTAGAATAATTAACATTATTGTAGAATAACATAAGAATATACTTAATTAATACTTATTGTAGAATATTTTCTTAGAAATTTTCAGTAGTTGTTGAACTTGGATGTGGTAAAGGCCACATTACAAAGCATTTAACACCTGTAAGTAAATCATGTTTTATATATAATTTGTCTTCAAAAAATTAATGTAAATATAATTTTTGTCATATAGTTTTAATACAGAAAAATTGTTGATTTATTATTATATATAACATTATTATTTTTTTCTTTAATTCTAGGAAAATGTAGAAATAATTTACCAATGTGACTTTTCTTCAAAATGTTGGTATGTATTTATTCACATTTTTTTCCTATTAATTTAAAATGAAAAACTTAATGTAATGCAAAAATACTAATGATGAATATATTATATTCTATATAAATTTAAAATTAAATGTTATATACTTTTGTTTGAATGATTTAATTTAACAATATTATCTAAAAGCTGCAATAATTTAAATTGTAGCTTTTAAATAATATATTCATTTTTTTATTTTCTATTTAATTTTTATTATTATTATTTGTCAGTTTGTTAACATGTAATTTTTTATTTTATCTCTGAACCATGGCTGTCATTTTGACGAAGATGTTAATGAGCTTTTCTTTTCGTAATGAAGATATTCTCAGATTTTTAAATACATTTTCTGATTAATTAATTAAAAATTTCAAACATTTCTGTTGATTTTTATCCATAACATTTATGCTGAAAAATTAATTCACACACACAAACTTAGTTTTATTTGTATCATATATTTTATTTTTTTTGTATGTAGTTCATGTATTAGTTAGAGAAAAAGATAGCTAATTAGTTATGCCAATGTCAATTTATTGGTCCAAATTATTTTTCTATTTAGTTTCATTCTAATTTTTTAAAAATTTTATTTCTTTAAGGAAAAAAACCAAAGTTTCTGAAGACATACCTTCATTTAAACTAATAGTTGATGAAGAAAATTTGCCATTTGCTGATAATTCAGTTGAACTTTTTATTAGTAGCTTGAAGTAAGAATTAGTGCCTCCTTTAAATGTAATTATTTATTATTTTATGATAACCTTCTATAAATTGTGGAAAGTGAAAATGAATGTTACGTTTAATATTTACAATTAAGTTGTAAGGATGTTAATTAAAATTTGGAATTTGCAATAGTATTCTTTTTAAACAAACTTTTGAATTAAAAGAATTTTTTTTTTAATTTATTATTAAAATTGATCATATATAAGTATATTTTAATGTTAATATATATTATGCATCATAAACCTGCATATAATGCGTTAAAGTAAATCTTAAGATAAAAATTAATAAATAATTCAACCTATTAACATTTACTACTTTTATAATTTTGAATTTGATAATTTAAAATTATTTTTTGCATTATTTATAATTTTTTAAACATTTTAAAAACTTATTTAGTTTTCATTGGATTAATGACTTGCCTGGTGTATTTGAACAAGTGAGTAGTTTATATATATTTGCAAACATAATTTCAATTAAGTACTTTCTATGTTATAACTGGAATTTTTTATTTTAGATTCACCGTGCCTTAAAGCCAGATGGTGCACTCATTGCATCAATGTTTGGTGGTGATACACTTTATGAGTTAAGATCATCTTTACAACTTGCAGAAACAGAAAGAGAAGGGTAAATATATTTTCTGTACAATGAAATTTAGTTTTATATAAGTAGTATTTGTTCTAAAGAATATGATTTTTTAAATTTATTCCTTTGTAAATTGTATACAAAGAAATTGTGTTAATACTGTTCTATTTCTAATTTTATAAAAATTTTGTTACATTTATACTGTGTCAAATTTTTTTTTTTTTTTTTTTTCATCATAACTTTCTTTTCATAATGTATTTTCAGTATATTATTTTAAATTTTAATTCATCCATCTAGATACATTCTGTTGAATTCATTAAATATTAAATAATATGAAATCATATTGGTCATTGCTATTAAAAATTATGAAAAACCTTTCAGCTTTTAAGTTGAATAACTCTTTTACACAAAAACTGAAATTTATAAAAAAAGCAAATATATATATATATATACATATATATATATGTGCATATTACTGTAGGTATTGAAATTATGCTATACTTGTGTGTGTGTGACTCATTGTCAGTGTCCGGCATTGCGGGACGGACATCCATGAGTAGTCTACTCATGGATGGAGGTAAAGGGGCAGTTTCTGTTGTGAAGGAATACCTGTAGGTAGGGAGGATTTGGCTCTGTGTCACTGATGATGAAACCTGATTTTTTTATCATGGTGTAGGACTGTCAGCCCTATGCCTACAGTCATATTAGATTGGTACCTGCGGTTTAAAGTGATTCTGAACCATTTCAAACATGCATGACATAGACAGGACTTGAACCTGAAACTTGTGGCATTGAGTGGTAATCACTCAACCATCAGGGTCCCTGCTATTCTTGTAGTATAGAGATTAACAATTGCCTGGTGACTTACAAGAAAATCTTAGCAATTGTGATTAAATTGCCCATATGTAATGATCTAACTTTTCTGTGAATTTAACAATTTGTTTTTCTATGAAAGTACTTAGTCCAATGAAAACGTTTTTACACATAGTGAAAAAAAAAAAAAATAATTAATATTTAATGAACTAAAATGCTGTTTTTCATGAAATTCAGTTTATTCAATATTTATTAAAATAAATAAAAAAAAAAAATACTATCAAAATATTTTCCAACTATATTTCTTTAATATTATTTACGAATCACATTTTTTAAAAGTAAAACACATGTAATTCTTTTTCTAAAAGTTTGAAATGCTTATGTATTTTATTTATTATCAGGGGATTCTCCCCTCATATTTCTCCATTTGCAAGAATACGAGATGTAGGAGACTTATTGACAAGAGCTGGTTATAATATGTTAACAATAGTAAGTTTACACTCAATTTTTAATTGATATATATTTTTATTTTGCGACTTAATGAAACATTGAATTAATTTAACAGAAATTATTCAAAGTTAATTTCAGCTGTTTGACATTTTTTTTTTTTTTTTTATGCATTAAAAGTTATAAATTCCTTAAAAAAATGGTTTCTTTTTCAACATTAATTTTGTCTTAAATATCTAAAAAAATTTTGTATAAAAGTTTTTAAAAATTAGATTACAAGTGGAATTTATATTTTTTACTTAAACATTTTTTTTCTCCTAATACTTTGAAATAATAAAAATCGTATGTTTATTTAAAAAAATTTAACTTTTCATATATAACACTTTTGATTTTAATAAATATTATTGTGTATTCATAAAAAATATACATATAAGGTTAATGTCAACATCTGTTCATTGTAACATCTTAAAAAAAATGTAATTGTGGAAATTTATTTTCTTTTAAAAGGACACCGATGAAATAAAAGTCAACTATCCTACAATGTTTGAATTACTTGAAGACTTAAGGGGTAATTTTTAGAAATATTATCTTTTAAAACTACAGTGAAAAAATATTGAAAAATTTATTTTTCAAATGTTTCCTTCTCATTTTACAGGTATGGGAGAAACTAATGTTGCATGTAATCGAAAAATTAGTATTCAGAGAGACTCTTTATTAGCAGCCTCTGCCATTTATACAGGTTTTTATTTGTGATTTTTATCTTTTGCTGCCTGCTTTATTTATTTTTGTTGTACATAGAGACTTTTTAATAAAATTCTGTTATAGATTAATAATATTGTAAGAAAAATCTCAGTGTTGCAGGCATTCATTTTAACACACATTCAAAATATTTTACATGCTAGATTTTAAAGAAATTTCTAAAAAAATGTGTGTCCTTTC
This sequence comes from Caerostris extrusa, assembly GCA_021605095.1. Taxonomy (NCBI): domain Eukaryota; kingdom Metazoa; phylum Arthropoda; class Arachnida; order Araneae; family Araneidae; genus Caerostris; species Caerostris extrusa. The sequence goes on from BPLR01014236.1 coordinate 85,771, forward strand.
TATCTTTTGAATTACTTGAAGACTTATGAGTAAGTTAGGTGGAGCCAACCCGCGACCTGCCTTGAACATTTTTCCGGCCCGTGAGAATTATCACAATTTTGCAAAATATATTTATTTTATAATGGACAAAGTAATGAAAACCAATATATTAAAAATAAATTATTTGTGTGTCCATATGATCCAATTTGTGAAATCTGGCACAAAAGTTGTTAGTGCTTTTGGTTCAACTTACACCTATAAACCCTTTTTTTTTTTTTTCCTGAAATGAAATTGACCCAACACAAAACACGTTCAAACATAATGGACGCTAACCTGCACCAACAATAAAAACTCATTATGTTTAAATTTTTCACTCCAAAAAATGTCTATAATGGTCTAAATCTAATATGGGGATATATAATTTTATATGCAGCCCACAGAGTTAGGCATTTACCAAAGTGGCCTGCAAGATCATTTGGTTGGCCACCCTTAACTTAAGTAGAAATTAATATGTAGCAAGCAAGAGTAATTCTGTTACTTAAGCTTGATCTTATTTTTGTAATTAAATTTTTAACTAAAATTATTCATGATAGATTTCAATTATATTGTGATGTAACAGCAGATTACAGTAAATTATATAGTTTAATTCTAAAAGATATTTTAACTATATTTGATTATTTCAGAAATGTATGGAAATGAAGATAAAACAATTCCTGCAACTTTTGAGATAATTAATTTAATTGGATGGAAGCCTCATGCATCTCAAATGCAAGTAAATTAAAAAAAATATTTTTAATGTTTTTTAATACTTTTAATTTACAATATACTTATTTTTAGGCAAAAACCAGCTAAAAGGGGATCAGGCAAGATATCTATGAAGAGCATCTCTAATTTAGAAAAAGAAAAAACAGAATTTACTGAGTGAAATTTTTAAGAAAAATCATGTAAATAAAATTTTTGTTTTTACTTTATTGTTGAATGAAAAATATAAAATGATGATAATAGTAGAAATTGGAAATATCATAAATAAGATTTTTATGAAACTAGTGAAATACATAGCTTGAACATTTAATCTTTTACATATAGAAATGTAAAAGAAGTTATATGTGCTATTGTGATCGAAATTGAACCATTAATCAGTTATATCAAGTTCTACCTTTAATTGTATATGTTTTACTTGCATTCTTTTGTAGTGACCTAACAACTGGAATGACATGCCCTAATGATAATATGGGAGGGGTGCCATGAAACAATTTGTAGTTGTAATGTCACCAACAAGAAAAAATGTTGTGCTGCTCAGTGTAAACAAGAGTTACAAACAAAAATGAAATAATTCAGTACCTTGATTCCCTTTAATGTGATTGCTGTTCTCTTAAAATATTTTTTTACAACTGAACGTAATGTGATTTATTGTTCTCACAAAATGGTCTTAAGTCCAAATTTAACATCCCACGAAAATCAAGTTTTTAAATTCAATGAAAAAAATGTATGTTCAGGAAGTTTTTAAAGTACTGTAAAAAAGTAATTTTTACATTTATGTCTTGAGTTCTTATTTATTAATAGTAAAGCATTTTTAAAATCAAACTTCAAAATAAAAATTTACAAGAAACTATATTTAAATTAAAAATGAGTATTCAAATTATTTTTCCATATGTCTCTAATGATAGTAAATTTTTCTCCTTTCCATGGATCTGTTTTGTATTATATAGATTTAAATGCGATTTTTGATATCTTGAAGCTCATAATTAAAAATATACATAATATTATTTATGTTTATTGAAATGCAAAAATAATTGAATCAACTGGGTAGTCTGCTAACAAGAATTGCTTTGCTGTCTGATGTATAATTAGAAAATTTTATTTCAAGATGTTATGAAATAATAGGTTTTCTGAAGTGATAGTAAGGAATTCTTTGACACTCATAATAATTTTAGCCAACAGTACTTTAAGAAAATATAACACCACTACAAGTTCATACTTCATAGATTTACGTGGCATTTTTAAATAAATATGCTCAAAAGAAAAAAATGAGTAAAAAATAGATCAACAAATATTCATGAAATAGCTTTAATTACATCTAAAAAATAATTCTACAATTTAAGCTCCAATCACTTTCAACTGTTCCTTTTCTTTAAAATAGTCCCTAAACCAATTGATTGTTTGGATTTTTCTTTCTACTGAAATGTAAGGGTTTTTACTCAACCCTACTGTTACCAATTCCATAAAGTGTGGAATATTGTGTTTTTTGGAAAATCCATGAAGATGTTTTTCAAGGAACACATGCTCATGAAAGCTGACATTTTCCTCACCGGCCAAATCTGTAAAAAAAAAAATATATCACTTAGACAAAAATATTATAATTAATATAGTTTTATAGATTAAATTTATCTGAAAAAGTTTTTTTTTTTTTTTAATATGACCAAAAATAGTTTGATATTTTATAAAACTTGCATGGTTTTTCTCAATGCTGAATATAAATTTGGATGTAATAACACTGCAAGATTGCATAATGATTCGGTGTTAGAAAAAAATAAAGAGAATGTATATAAATATAATTTTTTGCCATTTCATAGATAAATTATATTGAAAGACTGCTCCAAATAATATTCATCCATGAGAAAAATACCTTCAAAACAAATATGCAACAGAAATAAAAAACAAACATTATATTGGGAGTTATTTCTATCATGTAATAAAATTATGAAAAAGCAGAGAAAATTTATAATAAAAGTGAAAGCATTAAGTAATGTTAAATTTGTATAACAGAAAAGGAAATTTTTTTCAATGTTTATTAAATATAAATGAAATAGATAGTTTTTAAGTCACTTTAAAGAACTGTGTAGTTTAAAAAAAATTCCTGACTTCTACGGATTTACTGTGCATAATGTTATAATTTTAGAAGTTCATAAATTGGCATTGTAAAAAATTAAAAGAATATGAATTCTGCATAACTTTAATCAAACAATGTTGGTTTTCAAAATAATAAATAGTGCCATAAATATCTTGTAAAAAAAGACAATGATTCAAGAGGGAAAAAAGAATAAAATTAATATAAATAATTTTTTTTTACTTATTCAAAACAACGCAATATCAATACAGTAGGCACTCTCCTATCTGACATTCAATAGTGTGGCACTTTCTATAATTCAGTTGTTGAATTTCAGATTTCCTCATGTAGATTAGGACATTTGTTGAGCTTGGAAGCCAGATAGCAACACAATGCAGCTTGATTTTCAATTCACTAACTGTCAGCTTTTATTTCAGTACAGTGCAGATCTTGTATATACATGATGAACAGATAGATCTTATATACCAAAATTATGAATTATATTCAAATTTGTGTATAATTCATAATTTTTTTTTTTGAAGAAATCTGCATAATAGAAGCAAGCAATATCAGATAATTTTTTAAATTATAAATGCACAGTATTAATTATTCAATGTTCTGATTTTATAGTTACTAGAATGATGAACAGTTTGTTGAATATTTATATTAACTACACAGGTTCAGAATCTGCATAAACACATTAAATATCTAGATTGGAATCTCCATAAAAACTATGTTGTTGCTCACTAATGCAGCATGCCATGATAGATTACAGAACATTAACTATGTAATATAATTTATGATACTCTCAGCTATAAAAAATTTATTAATAATTGCTTAACAAAAAGAAGTAACATAATAGAATCAACTGTTGTAATTTATGGATATTTTTGTATAAAAACAATTTATATATTTAAGGTATTACAAAATGTCAAAAAACTTTTAATGGTTTTTTTTTTTTTTTTTTTTTAATTTTTCTTAATAAATGAAGTAACTAAATAATTATTATTTATTCTAAATTGCTACATAATATAAAATAAAATGACAAAACACTTACCTCGTTGATTATCTACAGGAAAAGTCCAATGCTTTCCTTGTTCAGTCCACATCATCATTTCTTCAAAACCATTTGTAGGCGCATATTGAATGAGAAGTTTCAACTCCTTTTCTTGTAATGATTGCCACACAGTTTTTTTTTAAAGTCTAAAAAAAAGCGAGTATTTACAAATATCTCAAATTATCAATTTATTAAGTAATGAAAAACTAAAATTCTAAATTTCATTTAAAAGAAAAAAATATAGAGATTAAGAAACAGGCTATTGAATTTTTTTTTTTTTTTTTAAACAGATTAAGAAAATAGATACATTGACCTAGCCTAGATGTGAAGCAAAAAAGTTTCATGTTTAAAAACATGTACAAGGTAAGCAAATATATATATATATAAGGGAAGAACATATAATAAATTTAAGTGCAGGATTCTAGAGTAATCAATAAATATCTTCTAGTTCAACTTTTGTCTAAAAATAGATAATAACATACAAATGCTCAAATTTTATTAAGTCAATATTAACGATGAAACATCTAAAAAAAAAAAAAGTTATATTTGATTAATATTATAATTGATAACCGTTTGGTTGCCCACATATTATTAGATATAAAGAAGTGTTCAGAGTTTTGCAACAAATTAAGTTTTCAACAATATTATATATACAAATAATTCTCATAATATTTTTTAGTTTTTAATAAATCAAAGTTTTGCAATCATTCCACTTCACTAATAAACATTTATATCATCACAGCTACTGAAGTGAGCTTGAACTATTTGAAAAGTGGCTCAATAAAATTCTGTACCTTTTTCTATGTCATCAAGCATTCTAATAATTTTTTTCAGTCATTCATATTAATAATATGCATACTATCTACTAAAAGTTATGCATGTTTAATCAAAAAAATAAATTATTTGTATTTCTAAAAATTACTGTGTTTGCATAATTTTCATTTTTTTTTTTTTTTTTTTTTTCTTTTTACAAAAAAAAAAAAAAAAAAAAAACTGAATGTAGTTAAGCTATTCTGCCACACCTAGAATATCATAAAATTATTCATATGTTTTTAATATTTGCTCTTACATAAAATACATTTAATTTGAGAGCAGATTTTCAATAAAATATATTATGAACTAATTTAGAATACTATACATGTAATTGGATGTTAAAAAATAATTTATTTGTTTGTTTTAATGGTATCTGACTGACAGATAGTCATTTAATATTTTTTCTTATTTTATAATTGAAAATTCAGGAACTATTGTTCCTGTTCCTATCATTTACAGACAATTTGTAATCAAATTAAAAATCCTGAAACATTAACATGATTGTTTAAATTCAGCACTTTTTTTAAGTTAAGAAAGAGATGTTTTTGAAAATCCATTTAGATGTAAGCATGTGATTTTTGTACCAGTTTTTCTAAGAACATATAGAAAGATTGCATATTATACAAAGAGAAAGTATTATGAGTATTTAAAATGAATTCTAGCATAATAATTAGATGTGCAGAATATAAAAATGTGATATTAAAAGGTATAAAGGGCATACAGGAATAGCATGGGTAAAAATGAAATCAGTGTTAAATGTATTTCATAATTTTAAGAAAAATTTAATTTATATTCAAATCAATTATATTGCAAATATTGTCCATTTTAAGACTTTTTAATTAATATCATGTAGGTTGACTTTTAATTACTTTAAAATTTTATGCTTCTTAAATATTTTTTCAACTTTACTTAAAAGTTTACAACATTTTCAGCTAATTTTGCATAATTCGAACTCTAAGAGAAATATGAAGATATTTATTAACTAAACTAAAATTGTTTGTATGCATGTTTCGAAATTATTACATAATTTTCAGTACAGGTGGGAAATCGTAAAATATGCTCTACCCTAATATATCTAAATTGCACACATATAAACATTCTATATATACATTATATTATTTTGAATGCTCAATGCTGTTTCTTTTGTTTAGGTTTGGAATATTATACTCTGCATGACAATTGCAGTTACAGAGGCAACAATTTTACATTCCTATTAATTACTATTTTGCATTAAAACTTCATTAGTATTTGGTTTGGCAATATATAGGGATGGCCATAAAATAACTTTTCCTATTTTGAGGCATCTGCAGCTAAAACTAATGAATAGAATGAAACCAAATTTGGTATACAGGCTGTGGAAGACATGGGGAAACAATTTTTCGCAAAAAAAAAAAGGAACAAAAATCATCGGCAGGGCAAGATTTTGGTGCTGCTGTCACATATGCTTCTATGAAATTTCTGCAATCTAGGTAAATTTTTCAAATTTCTTAGTTCACGAGTGATGTTGGAAATGAAAAAAAGTCAAAATTATAATGAATGCACAGAAAATGAATTTTTATCAAGTTTCATTATAATGTATGAATAATAAAAAAATGCATGTGCAGAAAGGAATGACAATAATATGAAACTCAAGGAAAATAATCTTCTATTAATCAACATTAGAGTCCCCAGGGCCACATTTAATATTTTACCTCTGTATACAAGATATTGCATTTGGTGTATGCCATTTTCTACCATGGATGTTTGTAACATATATATGTCTTATGTTCTCTTTCAAGCAACTCGGGTTTGGTAAAACTAATAGCATGAATAACAAATTAAATGTACTCCAACAGCAAAAAGTCACATTACGTCATGTCTGGGGGAATGAATTGGCCATTATGTCAGAAAATATTGGCTGAAAAATTTTCTTATTACCAAAATACAGTCATAAAAGGTTCTGTACTGAACAAAGAATATGTGGTCAAGTGCCATTTTCCCATCCAAGCACTATCTTTGCTCAATTCAGGAATGACAAAAGTTTCCAGCATTTGTCAATATTTCTCACTAGTAATGGTGCACGTAGTAGGATCTGGTGTCATGTAAACACTGGTAAATTTAAAAATCTACCTAAATTATGCAAGCTTTAAATTGCATATGCAAGAGCAGTGCCAAAATCTCCCCTATCAGCAGAAAATATGAAATTTGGTTTTATTCTGAAGTTAAGTTTTATCTGCAGATGCCTCTGCACAGGAAAAGTTATTTTACGGCCACCCTGTTTATATAAAATAGTAAATATATAAATAAAATAATTTATTCTTTATTTCTCTTTTGAATTTTGATATATTTATATATACATATCCAGCTATAATGAAAAATTCATATTATTTACAAATTTTTTATTGTTAAAAAGTTCACAGAAAGAACATTGTTTTAATAAATGTAAAACATTTTATCATATTTACCTGTAGTAGTTTCTTCTAATTTAAAAACATCAAAGGGTGGTGAATCAAATATATTTATCTTAGATCTTTTGCCTATAAAGGAAAATTTATTAATTTGATTATAAATAGATGCATATTAGCTATTAACTCCACTGTACAGTTTTTTATTTCATACATTATATTTAAGTCAAATCTAAATTTACTATAAATTTTTTAAAAACACAATTTTAATTTTTATATAGACTTTATACTTTTTTTAAGCTCATTTATAGAAAAGGATAGGCCATATTTGCTTTTATCTTCATTAATTAGGATAATGTTCCAAGCTTCTGTCACATTTAAAATATGAAAATTAAATAATTTAATTGTTGTACGAGAAAATTCATATTGTGCTAAAATGTTTGTAATAATAGCAAATTTTGTTTTTCATTTATAACAAATAATTTATATCACATAACCAAGCTATCATATATAACAATATGAGCAATAATAGCAAAATTACACAAAAATGGTTACAGTATATAATCAAGTCAAGCTTAAATGATTTTAAAGATAAACTTATTTCATATTTCAAAATATATATATTTAATCTAAGTCTATGCATTCAATAACATGGTTTGCAATAATTACTTTAATGTATTTCTTCAATGTTGACACCCAGTTATTTTTTTTTTTTTATTTTATTAATGGAAATATATTGTGAATTTTTATATACCTTATATATTATATACCAGGTAATTTTGATTATGATTTTTATAAAAAAGCAAAGCAAAACAAATAAATCAAAAATCTTCTAATTATGCATATTATACCATAATTTAAAAATTCAAATTAAATCCCTATTAAATTTTAATTTTATAAAATATGTATGTACTATATTATGTATTTTTTTAAAATTTTTTTAACAGTACTTTTATTTTTTATTAAGGTATTTCTATTTATGGTTTTAATAAAGGAAAATAATATATTTTGTTTAGCTATAATATTATTAAAAAACCATTTTTAAGAATTTAACTATTTTTAAATTTATATAAATATATGGGTGTGCACAAGATGCATGTGAATATATACTACAAAATGTTAACAAAGTTTTTAATTAAAAAAGAAACGACCTAAAATCCATTGCAATAAGCATGGACAAAATAGAATACTCAAATTAAGAAGTACTAGAAGTGCAAACTATTGAACTTCTGGTACTTTTGAATAAAATTCTTTTAAATCTTAAGTAAGAACCAAAGTTGTTGAAATGAAAAATACTTAGTACCTTGGCTTAAAAATGTAAATTTTCCTCCTATTCTAACTTTTAAGAACTAAGAATTATATGTGTATGCGTTAGAGCATGAATAGATTAGAAAGAGATTAGAGCAGAATGATGTTGAAGTTTCTAAAATCAATATATCATTCATCTAACATCGCAATATTATGATTTTATAGATTTAAAAAAACTTGAAACTTCCAAAAATAAATTCCATATTTGGAGCTCTTCCAATCACCAAATTTTTTAATTAGAATTGTGTTCACTTTAGTTTACTTAATCTTACATTTTATTGTGCCCAACATAAAAATATTTTATTTTTTGAAAACAACTTATTTCCATTTGATTATACATATTTCATTGCAAAATATCTCATTTAGACTTCATTTAATATTAATTACATTTGTTTAGTTTTCCCCTGGGCAACTTCAAAATGGAGTACCACCTTTTATTGAACAATAAATAAATAACATATATATCAATCAATATGAAGGAATAATGTTGAGGATGGAAGAATACTTATAAGCTTATTAGAAAGGAAAAGGTTATCTATATTTAAAGCAGTCTAACTGGTACTTCAAAAGTTAACAGATTTTTAATATTATGGAACCAGTACATTACTACTCATAGAAAAATACATATTTAGATTATGTATATATATGCATTATCATAAACATACATATGTACAAGTATTAACATATAAATAAAATCCTGATTTTAGAAATTGTTAATTTTCTTTGCAAAAAGGTTCATTTGGCAATCCAAATCTGTAAAAATACAAATTTCTATTTCTGTAACACAAGCAGATAATTTTTACTATGAAATATTAGTTTAAGTAAAATCTAATTAACTTTTTTTTATGAATTTTACTTAAGCTTAATATGGTAAAATAAAAAACCCTTTTAGTTACTAAAAAAAAATTATAAAGTTGATTAAGAATGTTGTGCAGAAGGCCTTTTGCCTAGATTCTTATCATTTTCAAATTTTTAACTTTTCTGACCTCAAAAATTTAACTTTTAAATGAACTCAATCTAAGAAAATTTCATTTTGTTAACAAGATGTACATAGAAATCTCAAACATTTGAATAAAACAATTTCAAAATATGAAGCAAAAGAAAGTAAAATTTTAAATAAAATTTTTATCTTATGTGAAAATTAATAATAATGATAATTAAACTGTCCAAACAATTTTCTTATTTGAATTTTTTCAATAAATAGAAAGAAAAAAAAATGAAATTGCCTTAAAATTCACAAGAAAATAATCAAATGGTAATTACCAGAAAGATGCAACAATATCTCCTAAGTGGTTATAAATCAGATATGAATTAATATTTTGATGTATATCGACTTATATTGCGCCTAGGCCTAACATATATCAACGATATTTAAGTTTATCATTGCAGTTCACAAGCACCTCAAATCTTTAATCAACTTATTTCCCATTTTTTATAATTTTATTCTTTTGATGGAATTTACTGGGAAGCATAAGAAAAATTAATATATAGTGAATGCTTATTTTTGTGATTTTCAGAAAAGTTTCTTGTCCATTATCTTTTTTTGTATGAATATACATATAAATCTTAAATAATAAGTTTATTAGATACCTTGAAGGAGGCAATTCTGTTGATGTTCTTTCAAAAACCCTTTAGACTTCCTTTGTTGAATTTGTTTTTGAACTATCATTCCTTTCAACATTGCACTATAATTGCAAATAAATCAATTAATAAAATTTTCAAGTTTAAATTAGTAGTCCCTATATAAGTAATTAGTTATACTATAATATTATTACTATAACTAGTTAGTTAAAAATTATTACAATTACTTGTTACATTAAATTATAATTATCCACCTAATAAATGTTATATGAATTTATAAATTTAAAACTGCAATATATCAATTTGATCATTTATATATTTTTCATTACCAATAATCATTTGGCTATGTGCTTACTGATAATAAAATATAGCCACAGTTTAACTTGTAATGTTATATACAAGAATAACATAAAAAATAAAACAATACAAAAGATATACTGTAATAAATGTCAATACACTTCAGCATCAGATATTTAATATACAATTTGTTTACTGGTTGAAAAAATTAATTTTAGATATTAAGTTACTAGTGAATGTAACTATTTAGCATATATAAAATGCATTCAGTAAAATATGGACAAAAATAATAAAGAAAGAAATATATATATTTATTATACAGAATTAACAAATGCTAACCAAGTCTTTTTAAATTGAGAAAAATACAAGATTTAAAGGTAGAAAAAAAATTAATTTGTTTGAAAGTTTTAAATAAACCAACTAAAGAATAAAATCTGTTTAACAACTCTAATATAGCAATTGCAGTATAAAACTCCTATAAAATAGTTGTAATAACAAATTCTTTAAGAATATTTTATAAAGACAGTGTTTACAATATGAAATAAAAATCACAATATGTGTGTTTCAACTTTAATAATAATCCTCTATTTAAGTGTAATAGTTAAGTATATAAATATATTTTTTATTATATAAATAATTTAAACTTACTTAATTGGTTTTTCGGGTAGATCAGAAAGCTTGCCTTTAGCTGAAAGCCTTCCAAATCTTTGTGCAAATTTGGACATACGTGGAGGTGTACCATCGGTCACAGTGGATGCCACTTTTTTAACAGATGACATTAAATTTTCTTCAGTTTCATGACTCAGTCTACGAAAAAAAAAAAATTAAAACATTGGTTGTTTTATTATTAAATTATATGAGAGTTTGAAGATATAGATCATGAATGGGAAAATAATAATGTAGGAAATAAAAATATGTAACAAGCAATACACAAGTTTTAGCATTAATGTCATTGCATAAAGTATTGTTTTTTTTCTTCTTAATAGAAACTTTTATCTTTAAATATATAAACTGACACTTTAGTTCTGTTACTTTCTTTAAATAAAGAAAAATTAAATAAAATATACTCAACAGAATGTACAATATATTAGCAGTTCACATAAATAGTTTAAAAAAATTGTTTCAACCAAAATATATTTTTTACAGTAACAGAAATATTCAAACAAAATTTTTTTTAAATATGTAAATAGATATTTAAGTAAAGTTTATTTTTGTCATTTTCTATGCATTTTTCAGTTTTTATTTCATTAAAATATTTTTTCTGACATTTTTTCTTCTTTTATATATTATAAAATTTAGTAACTTACACAGTATCATCTTTAACATCAGCAGAAGATTGTGGAGAACTTGGTATTAAATTCATCTTTCTCAACTTTTCATTCAGCTCAGATAATGTTTTTGCTTGGTCTCCATCAATACTGTAAGCAACCTTTTTCGCTGCTTTTTCAATTTTTAAATGAGGATACCTAAACAAATAGAAATTGAAAAAACGAAAACCCTCAAACATTTTACTAATAAATAAAAATAAAGGTTTCCTTTTTCAATTTAATAATATATAAATGGATTATTATTTATAAAGATATTTTTTATTTAACTTTAGAGGTTATATTATATATATAGTATTCCATAAAAACTTACAGTCTTTGCAATATAGTGTACATAAAAAAAAGCATTAAAAAACCCATATATCAATAAAATGTGAAAAAAATTATGCGACTCATCCATAACATACAAAAGAGGTTTCAGTAGAAGATGTTTTTTTGTCAAAAAGCAGGCACTTTGACTAGAGGTCTTTTGCAGCAAATTTAGATTAAATGCAATCAGATGTAATTAACAATGTGGACGATGGATGGGATGTTTGGAAATTCATATTGTAACTGATTATTTCTTAAACTACATATCTAAAATGTTGAGGATTTAGCAAAACCATCACACAAATAAAAACTGCTATTTTTAAACAACATATAAAATTGTTTTCTAAATTACATTTAAACTAAATTTCAATATTCTACACGCTTTCGGAAATATAATTAACTCAGCAAAGGTTACATTGAAAAATATTATATTCATTTTATAATGTATGAAATCTCTTTGAAATATAGTATTTACTTACTTTTTTTAAATAGTATAGTCTTCAAAACACAAAAATTAAAAATTTTCATATTTAAAAGACATGTATAAACTGTTTATATTAAAATTTGATTCTCAATTTAATATTAATATTACAGTTGCATTTTGAAATACAATTAACAAAGTCTATGTCTAAAAATATTAATCACTGTTTTAACAATCTTCTTTATAATCAGAATCAATCCTATTGATTTGGATCGCAAGCTCTAATAGCTCTTCTAAAATTCCATACTTTTAATAAAATACATTTTCAAGTTTTTCAACTTCATAAAAATACTCCAACATTGCTCGTAACATAACTGGAGGTCGAGCTAAATTTATTGCTTGGCACAATGGATTTTCTAAGATCTTTGTTTTCCTCAATATAACTTGTCAAAGTAAAATATATTATATTTATTGAGCTGGACAATGCTGTATCATATTTAGACCTACATATTATATATTATTATAAAAAAAGGAAACATTGCAACAAAGGCAGATTAAAAAAAAATACATTCACTTACAATATATATAATATTGAAAAAAAATGCTAATTTATTTATGAATACTGTGAAAGGAATGTTTATGAATATCAAATGAAAGAACATACTTTTCCAGCATTCTACGTTCAACTTCTGCTTTTTGTATCTTTTGCTTGCTTAATATTGGTTTTTTCACAGGTTTTGCTAATTTCAGATCTGAACTAACCTCATTTTTATTACCTGAAGACTCCTAGAAGGAATAAAATATAATGTATAAAGATAAGAAAAGTTTTTTTTTTTTTTTTAACAAATGCAAGAATTTTTAAGGAAAAATTCATCGTTCATCAATTTGTTTATTATTATTTTTTAACCAATAACTTAATAAATTAACTGTCACTTGATGATTTTAAAGTCAGAGAATATATGGAAAAAAAAAATGGTGTTTTATTCAGCAATTAGGCAATATTAAGAACACACCCCTTTCAAGCAAAAGAAGGTCATACATACTTAATTTGCATTAATTGTTTATTTATTCTTCTATTATATAATGTTTGCTAAATGAACGAATTTATATGTAAAATTAAACAATTTGATAAAATCACACTTTTTAAAAATTAGGAACTACTATTTTCTTTTTTTTATATATATTGTCAGAGAAAGTAAAGATACAATTAAACTAATATTTATAAATTTAACTTACAAATAAATTATATAATTTATTAATATACTAAAGTATTATGGTGTTAAACATATAAAATAATTTTACAATAACTCACTGCCATTCCTTCCAAAAGTTTAAACAACTTTTTTTTTGCAGCAGCAACTGTATTTACATCTTGCTTTACTCTTTCCCTTAAACAAACCAAAAAAGCAATACATTAATGGTTGAAAATAATGAATTATATAAAAACAAAAAGGCAGTTATGTCAGTATAAAATATGTAATTAAATGAAGGTTATTAAAAATTTTTACCATCATATACTCCTTTACTTTAATGTGTCTAATTCAAAGATTACAAAATGAATGAGGTGCGATTTCACTTTCATATCATGTATTTTTTTGTTGTTGTTCTAATGCAGCTGACAAACACTTAGAAAGTTGCCTTGGATGCCTTGAGGTAAGCACTGCACCAACGTTGCTCACTTAGCACTATTCAAGATGTGATTGTAGCTCGAAGATAAGCTATGGACGCGGAGTAACAGTACCCAGCAACGCTCTATGATCCTGTTAGACCAGGACCTATGGTTTAAAGTGGATTCTGAACCACTACAAACATCCATGGAACTACCGGGACTTGAACCCGAAACCTGTAGTGTGGAGCGCCAGAGCCCTAGCTGCTCGACCATTCAGGCCCTCATGTCACGTATAAGATCAATAATTTTCTTTGGTAAATGAAAATACCAAAAAAGTAATAAAATAATAATAACAGATTTATTAATGTATTACAATCATCTAAAAACAACTGAATTTTATCAACAATTGTAAAGAGCTGATTATGCTTTCAGAATAATTAAAAGGCTGAAAGTAATCAGTTTCATTTCATGAAGTCAAACCAGCAGAAGCTCTCATGGTGCAAGTCTTAAAAGTGAATTGTTGTATCCAAAATTTTGTTAAGTTCATTGGCTGGAAACTTTATGCCAGACATTCCCAATCAAGAAATTAAAAAAAAAAAAAAAAAAAAAAAAAAAAAAAATTCAATAAATCGATAGAATTAAGTTAAAATAGTTTTTAGTATGGTATACCACTTACCATTATTTAATGAATGTATTAGAATCCATTAATTAAGGATTAAAATTATTCCTTTAAATACTTTATTAATCAAAACTATGGGGTTTGATGAAAATAATGAGTAAGGGATGCAGTCTTCTAATCTTTAATAAACATTTATAATTAATTAATTATTTACATTGAATCATTATAAATGCATGCATTATAATTCCTAAATATTTATTATATTACATGAAAAAAGAAATTGTTAGATGGCCTCTTGAAAGAGAAAAAAAATTCTATAAATAGATGTTTTTGAGTTTTAGTAATTTTTTTTTTTTTTTTTTTTTTTTTTTTTTTTTTGACAAAGAAACAGTAGCAATTTGTGTATTGATCTTTTTTTCTTTCTTGATCTTACATTTGTTTTAAGGAGAGCTGTTTATCTTTCTTGGTGACTAAATCTTTTCAGAAATTTTTTTTTTCCTTCAAAGGAATTAAAATTTAATTGCCACAAATAAACTTTACTCGTAGATTTACATGTCGAAAACTAACAAATCATAGAAATTAATTCAACATTGAAATTCACTGATCTTTACTGCGTACTTGCACATACAAACACTTAATACACTACAATATTAAAAGAGAAACAACAAAAACATAATATAGAGTTTACATTCTAGGCAAGTCTGAATACAGACATATTGGGTGAAGCATAAAATATTTTTCCAGTTAATGTGGAAAAGTTTCAGAAATATAGTAAAAAGCTTCAGATTAATCAATAAATATCTACAAATTCCACTTTAAGCTCTAATTATGCAAAATCTAGTTGAAAATAATGCAAATTTTAATTTTCAATGACTTTTTAATTTCAGATTATTTTCCCCTGCTAGTTTGGAAAAATTAGAAGAATGTACAAAAAATATAAGTGCCGAATAATCAATAAATATGCTCCAATTTAACTTTGAGATTAAAATATGCAAAATTAACTAAAAATAATATAAAATTTCTGCCATCAGAGATTTGATTTTTTTTTTTTCCTTGTTAACAAGGAAAAAGGTACCAGAAAAATAAAAGCATATATATCCATGTGAAAAAGAATCTGAAATTAAAAATGACACTGAACTGTTAAAATATAATTTTCAACTAAATTTACATATTTAGAAGCCAAAGTGGAATGATGGGAAGATATTTATTAAATAATCTGGAATTTTGCATATATGTTTCTGAAACCATTCCTTAATAAAATACTAGCAAGAAAAAAAAAAAAAAAACATGTTTTTTTTTTTTTTTTTTTTGCACACTGACTTAATATATAAAGAAAAGGAAAATCCTAAAAAATTGAAATAACTTTACATTTAATATTAAAATGAAATAATTTTTCTAAGATTTAAAAATAGCCTATACAGTAAATCTGGACTATTCAAAACTGGACTACAGGAGGTATGGCTGTATTACTAGCGATAAATATAATACAATTATTTAACATTAAATTGTCACAATAAAGAAAGAAACTATTTACTTGAATTTTGAACCTTTTGTTGAAGTTGAACTTCGTGTATCCTGGAAAAAGTAATAAGGAATTCAATTAAGATACAATAAGGTGAAAATTTAATAAGAATATTACATGAAATTTAATAAAATACATATAAAATTATAATGCAAGAAAATAAATAACATGAAAAATAATATAAATAACATATAAATAACATGAAAGTTTGTAAAACAACAAATTAAAAAAGATTACAAGAATTAAGATTTAAAATTAAATAATTTTACATTCCTGATGTACATATTCTAAAAATAATTAAAAAGAAAAATTAACAAAAAATAATAATTATCACTTATACTTTTATATATACAAAAAAATAATCTACAAATTAGAGTAAAATACCTTTTTGTGACACTTTATCATCCTTTTTACTATTTCCATCATTATTACTGTTATCAGTGCATAAGCATCTAAAAACATACCACAATTTATTACAAAAAATTAAACTATTAATAAATGAAATTTTAATTGGATAAAATTTTTTTTTTTTAAATTTCTCATAAAAAAAGTATTTTTGAAAATAAATCAGACATATAAACTTGCATTAATTGTTAAACTTCAATTAATTTTTATTAAAGCTACAATTATATTAACAATTTTAAAAATACTGAAAAATAACAACTAATGCGAGAATCAGCAGTTGTAATATAAATATAAAAATGATATAAATTAAAAAACAGTATCAATGCAAATACTGTGACAATAATACAGTATCAAGCATTCAAAACAATTGGAGAAATTTATAGTTTTAAACTACTTTTATAATAGTTTTTAAAAATAACATTTAAATAAAATAGAAATCTTATGATAATAAAAATAAATGATTACAGTGGTTCTGCATCAAATACTATAATTTATTTTATTCTTATAAATTTTATGCAACTAAATCTAAACATGACAACCAAATTACTCTATTACACACTATTTATTTTAGAGAGAGTGAGTTTTTAAAGTTAAAATATGATGGCCAATCCTAAGAAACCCTGTGATTTGAATTTGGCAACTTTTTGTTATTGATGTTTCGGATAAAGAAATTGTACAGATATAATAGTATTAAGGTTTACCTATGCCATGCCGTTTACTGTCTTTTCTCAGGAAATTATATTGATCTCTTAAAAATATTGCTACATTTTTTTTTAAAATTTAACAATGTAATAGCTAGTAAAAAACAATCAATTAATTTAAGACAATTTCATACATGTTTTATATACTAATTAACAATAAATATGTATATACATATGTAAGCATACAGCATGTAATATGCAAGCATAAAATGCATATTTTGATTTTAAACGAAAAAGACATAATTTGAGATGATTAGATAAAAAATAAAATTATAACTTTATTAAAAAAATTTTTAGATTTCCTAGCATCAATATTTAACATCTTATAAACATTACGAAAATATTCACAATCATAAAGTATTTCTCACAAATAATTTGAGTAAAACTTTATCATTAAAATTATGATACATGTTTATTTAAAATCTAGAACATGTTTTTGCATTATAATTAATTTAAATTTTAAAATATACCTTTTCTGATAATGGAAGCTCGGCGAGAATTTGTATTGTGGTGATACTTTTCCAATCGTAAAAGATCTTTTAGAAAGTAACAAGAAAGAGGAACTCAATGCAGACATTTTAAATAACAAAACAAATAACCAAAATTTTATGTTATGATTTGACTTTCAAATACATACTCGCCGATTAGCTGCTTTATCTCGAATTATCATTATACCTTAGCGAGCAAAAGTACTCCCAGTGGAACCTCCAATCAAATTGCAGTATTTTGCTAACCACCAGGAGAGTAAAATAAGAGTATCACATTTGGCAATATTCGCGTTTTTAAAATAAATATGTTAACGAATCTGATCAATGATTTCCCACAAGCTTGAAATTTATTTATTATTTTTGCTCATTTGCCTTTTTTTGTAATAGATATTGTTCGTCGTTCATTTGCATTTTTGTATTAAATACTATTCCTCGTGTTTTTGTATTATTGTGTATTTTAAGTTCTGTCTTACAATGATTTTAGTTGAACGAAAAATAGTTGACCTTCATAATCTTACTACGTGTTTGCCATACATGTCGACCTGTGTTCCAGGAGAGAGGGATCCTGGGAATTGAGACCACACGGTTCTTATGTGGGAAATACATCTCTTTGGCTTCTTCTTCTTGGGGACCGGAGACACATCTAATTTCCGAATGTATTAATCGACTGGTAGTTATCAACCATTCGCATTTGAAGTAGCTATGGATCATTTCCTGGACATCTTGGTAAGGAAGACATCCTGACCATATAGGTCCTTACCAGTACTACAGTAGTAATGGGCGGTGCGGTATCGGACCCGAAAATTATCTTGATATTTCATGGATTCTTCTCTAAATTAGGATCCTGAGTGATTAGAACAAAAGCGCTCGGTACAGATTTAGGGTTCGAGTCTTGGCGGTGCCATGGGTGTTTGTAGGGGTTCGGATTCTATTTTAAACAGTAGGTCCCGGTCTAATTTTACTGTTGGGCGTAGTGCTGATAATCCTACCTCATAAAAAGAAAACATCTCCTGTCTAGAAATCTGCCAGTAGCCTTGGCCCAACATAGAGTTGTTGCGCCACTGATGATGATGATGAAGGTCTAAATTCATTTATTTGAACTTGCCTTCGTTCGCTGCTCCCTAGTATCCCCAGTCAAAAACTCCTAAGAGTGACTGGCTATCAAGTTTTGCCAGATTTTTTTATAGTTTCTACTTCTGGAAACGAAATGAAAATCTTATAACCAATTAAAATTTAGAAAGATTTAAACAAAATTGCAGATGAATTTAAATTTATGAAGAAACTGAAATCTGGTGACCTCATGATAGTTCATAAAAACCTAAATTATTGTCATTTATAGCCAGACCTTTTACATTGCAAGTCAATACCAAGTCCATAAGGTTTTGGTATTGACCCTATTAGTCAATACCAAGTCATTTAAAGACTTTCATTTAACTATTGTTTTCTAAGAAACCCGTAACATTTTAAGGTCGTGATAAATGTTGAGAAACAATTTCACATGAAAATTCAGTACACACTATGATTTACAGTTCTTATAAGTATTGAAGTTGCTTTCATGTAGCAAGCTTCGTCTATTCAGATAAAAAAAATTCACAACCATGCGGATCTCCATTAGGAAGTACCATGTGCAACATAACACCAGAAAGCCGTTAAAAGAAATATAAAACAAATCGATGAGCATTGTTTTTATGAATTTGAATGTAAGTTAATGTATTTTTAATTGTTCCAATCAATGCGTGAACATATTTCTCTTTAAAGTCATGTCACTCATACGTAAAATTTCACCCCATGAATGATGATTTTCGATTTTTATAAAAAACTAATTACTGTTTCATTTACGAAAAATTTCGTGATTATGAGATTAAGTTTTTATTATAAACTTTGTCTGGGATGGGCTTTTTAAAAATAAGGGACAATTTTTTTCTGACATGCTTTTTATGAGAAACGTTTTAAAAATTCAGGAGAAATAGTTTATAAACAATCTTGATTGAACCAGTTGAAAATGCTTCATCATGTGTTAGTTTTATAAAAATCGTTTGGAGCCGATTCAGAATTGCGCTGTTTGGAGATGGGCTGTTGGTTGCTGTGGAGACGGGCTGTTGCCGTGGAGACCAGCTGTTGCTGTGGAAACGAGTTGTTTTATTCTAAAAAGAAAATTTGTCTTCCAGTTTAACTTTTGCCTTTGAGATGTTACAATGAACCCTGTATATCTTTGTAAACAGATGAAGATTCTGAATGGATTGATCAATATTTCTCGGACCACAGAAAGCTGCGGCTAACGAGAAAAATAGAACCACCGAGCGAAAGAAAGAAGATAGTCGTAGTGACAAAAAACCGCATTTACATAGCAGCAGATAGTGCACAATATAATCATCATCTTGCTGTTCTGTATACAGCTCTGTGTCGTTGGCTTTCGTGTGAAAGTGAAATACGCAAAAGTCCGCCAAATTTAAGCTGGAGTGATTTTCTTTCTCCTTGTGAAAGATCGTTAGGCTGCAGAAATTGAATGACGATGTTGTGAAATTTATGGGGTTGAATGAAGAATGACAATAATAATGAATGAAGGGCAAAGTGAAGGGCCAGGTGATTCAAAATTTTCAATTGGAACTTTTTTTTTCGACCTTACACTCCAGAAATTTTTACTTTTTCATTCACTGGAAGACGTGGCTTGTTTTTTAACGTTTTGATAATATTAAAATTCTAAAATCATCAGTGCTATGGTTTGGTTTATCGCTCCACGGTCATCTTGTGCACACGAGGGCTAAACAGATCCGACCTACAGTTTAAAGTGGATTCCGAGCCAATAACTAACATCCATGCCACCACCAGGATTCGAACCTGAAACCTGTGGTACTGAGCGCCAGAGCGCTAGCCACTCGGCCATCAGGCCCCATCAGTGATATGAGCTGAACTTCCAGCATCAAAATTTTTGCACTTAAATCCAGCTGTATGAAAAGTGCCTAAAGGTGAATGGGGATTGTGAGAAAATGATCCAATTATAAACTTGGAACCTTCTGTAATTTTGTTACAGGTGATTTTTTTTTTTAAATGTTCCATTGATAATCGGACAAGATAATCTTACAATAAAATCTCCCTCCCCCAAAAAAAAAAAAAAAACCAAATCGATTTAGAGGTGATGAATACACCTGATAACGAGGAATGAAAAATTTTAAGTAAATAATAATGAGGAAAACAAAATAAAAAATGATTTGTGTAGTTATACTTCCTCCTATGCACTAGCAAAAACATAGCTTTAAGAGAAATGTTAAATCGGGCTCGAGAATCTCACCGAAAGGAAGTACTGCGCAACTCCCGCTGTCTTATAGTCTATCATCCTGAGAGGAAATATATTTATAGGCCATATATATATATTATATATATTTATAAATAAATAATTTTTTAAAATGAATAGTCTAAAATAATCCTATATTATAAAATATATTTAGCGAAATATATTTGTTGGCCTACAGATTCACAACCGGAGAGGAAGTATATTTCGCGCATCCTGCGAGTACCTAAGTATCGGGTTTTTGGCTTTGAAGTGGAGTCCTTCCATGAATCTATAATTATCTGCCTTTAATTGTGTTATATATTGACTGTCTGTAATTGTATGTGTGTGTGGTGTTTGTGCGTGTCTCAATAAAGCTGTGAGTTCTCCAACCTGTGCTTCAAGTATATAAACCCACACACACACTTTACAATCCATTTGCCCAATCTGCAAACTACATTTGGAGGATATAATCGTCCTTCATATTACTGATTTAGGCAATGTTTACTTTAAAAGAAGCCTACATATATGAAAAGAAACATTGGAAATTTGGTCAATAACATTTACGTGTAACCAAGTGAAATTTTTGCACTTTATCGAGGAGAAAAGATAAAAAGAACATCAAACAAAATATACAAAATTTAATAATTTATTTGCATAGGTTGCCAGCAATCATTAAACAAATTAATACATTTCATATAATATTTTACAACAACATATTTAGTTGCATTTATATGCCTTAATTGAATTTAAAATGTGTAATAATATAAACATATATTAATCTCACATATGACTTTTTTTATTATCAAAATAAAGCAATTTATTTACAATACCTTTTAATATATGCGGCTCACCGATATTACACAAAAAAAAACTTTTAATGGTCCAGTCGCTTAAGGTGATTTGATAAAATTTTATTTCATAATATTGACTTGTTCACATATGAATGCATTTTAAATTTCATGAAACTGCGAAGTATAAAACAAATTTTTAAATTATTCAATAGAGCAGAGAGAGAAAATGGATAAATTAAATAATAATATTAAATTAGGAAAATTAATTAGGTTACTTTCAGGTTGGGTTTTAGGTTAATTGAATGAAGTGAATGTAATATAATTTAGTTAAGAACGTGCATTAAGTTGCTCATTATGCTAAGCATTTTACGCTGAGTTGATTGAACGTGTTGTTACGTGAAAAGTTTTAACTTTATTTCTCAAAATATTTGTCAAATATAAAACATACTTCATTTTCTCATTTATTTCTTTTAATTCTTCTCTGAAATTTCAATCGTAATTTGTATATCACGATCACATATTATCATCTAAATTACTTAAAAAACTCTGCTCACTGAGTTATATTCAATATTTGTTTCGTTTTTATGAATTTAAATTCTCTTTTATTTAGGTGCCTATATTTTTCAAATATTTGAAAAAAAATTATACTTTGTGGATCGAAAGTTAGGAAAATCTAACCATTTAATTTTCTGCAAATATTTCTTTTTTTTTAATTAATTCTTCTTAACCAACAATGGGTCCCGGACAAACCCATCCCCCAAACTCTCTTTCTATTTCCCTCGCTACAACCAGATTCAAGTGGTCATTTCTCAGTCCTGTAACGACTTGGACTCCAACTGGCAAGCCTTTATCGTCCAGTCCTACAGGACAATTGGTAGCCGGCAAGCCAAGAATATTAAAAATCGCAACGTAACCACAGTTCTGGGCACGCAGAGTATTGGCATAATGGTAAGCCGCAGATTCTGGCATTGTTGGCATGATGAAGACACAGTCGTCTTGAAGAAGATTCTGAAAATCTTTTTCCATCTGCCTTTGCATAGCAATAAAAGGTTCGGCAGCAGATCTATCCTTTGGTGCAAGGTACTTTTCGACAAGCACCGTCGCTATGACGGGGAAAGAGTAATCAGACCATCCAAATAGGCTAAACAGAAATTCTTTCCAAACACTGATGTTGCAGTTGTCTCCAAAGACTCGGGATTCGACTGTGGCGACGTTGGCGACTTTGGCAGACACGGCATGCGCCCAGACTCTGAAACCGTGTTTCAGGCCTCGTATTTGGACACGCTGAGGTGGGACATCGCATACCTTGCAGAAATGAGATATTACCTGTATAAATAACAAAGAGCAAACAATTAGGACATTCGCTTGAAAAAAAGGTAAATAAGGATGAATATCTTGTTAAACACACAAACGTGTATATTGAATCTTTTCGAGATAATCGAAATAAATCTTTTGTCATAGAAATTCTCACTAAGCAGAATTTATTAGATAGAGTTTTAACACAGGCATAAAATAAAATTAAATAATAAAATTCAGATTTATGGAAGCAGAATGTAAATTTTTTTCTCACGTATAGTTTTGGCATTTTTCCCAGGTGATTGCCTAGGACCCAGGTGAGAGAAATGTATATTCTTGCACAAGTACATAATAATAATCCATCACTTAAATTTGGCAGCAAATAAGCAGTGTTGTGGTTAGTTATATTATATGCAATTAGTGCTTCTGGTCTAATGAGAACAACCTGTCACTCAAATCTGATAGCAGATATTCAGTGTTATGTATAAAGAGACACATGAGATTAACAATTATCTATGCGACTTTCACAGGTCGAAACAAATACAGATGGAATATGGACTACACCATGAGTTGTTGCATCGTGATTGGTGATAGATCATGGGCTGAGAAAAAAGTCTACTCCAATGAGAAATGAGGGAAGCTGATTCCCCCCCTCCCCGTCCTCTTGACAGATTTTCTTAAAGGGAAGTTTTTGGAGAAGAAATGGATCCTTGCGATTTGTAAATCTTATTTTATTTTAAAATAATTCCACATTTCAATTCAAAATTTATCCTTGCAATTTGGATTGTATTTTAATTCAAAATAAGATTTACAAATTGCAAGGATATAATTAATAAAAAAATGTATTGAACAAAGCACTTCAAAAGATTATTTTTTTATAATTAGATTGATTATTTTTATTATATCATTTTTATGTTGCTTTACTTCAAATTATTGCAATTTTTTAATGTAATCAGTTTTCGAACCTACGATTTCGAACCAAAAATTAATGCATTTTTAATTAATCAAATTAAAAAAATTATATTAGTTTTGTTAATTGAATTTATTGATTACTCAAACATACTTTTTTTCACCAAAATTGTGTGCAATATGTATGATTTCTTAATATTAGAAGCAAATCAATATAAAACGAATAATTTTAAATGTATGTCTTTTTATATTTAAACAAGGAACGAACTTTAAACATTCTCTTAATATTTCACTCTTCACAATAGTATGCATTCATTAAAAAAATTATTTTAATACAAACCAATTTATTAATATCAAATTTCTTACTTTTTTTCACGGCATTTTTAACGCCTGTAGCTGCGGGTAAAGTAAAAATTCTATCACCGTCACTTTCCATGTAGAAAAATTTCAAATTCTTGATAGTCACCTGTTTTAAAAATTAAAATTCATTTTATAAATGCAATGCATTACTTGATATTCTCTTTTTTCTACATGTTTTTATTTTGTATTATATTTTATATTCTTATTATGATAATTAGATTTTATTTCAAAACAACATTTGCTATTTTTTTTTTTTTTTGCAACTGTTTATAGCTCTAAAATAAATAAACAAATAAAATCATTAAAAATAAGTAAATAATGAAATAATTAAAAAAAATAAATAAGTAATTAAATAATTAAAAAATAAGTAAATAATAAAATAATTAAAAAATAAATAAGTAATAAAATAATTAAAAATAAATAAATAATGAATGATCGAAGGATTTTTTAAGAGACTTTAATTCGAAATATTAAGAAAAAAGTATTTCATTGTGAAACATTTATAAAATTTTTATTAAAGACTGTAGTGTGCAGGGTGGGCAACCAGATTGTAACTGGATGTGGTTGGATCGAGATACTGGAGGTACAGTTTGGAGAATTCACAGCTTTATTTACATACGCACAAACACCACACACATACGATATTTAACACATTTAAAGACAGATAATTATAGATTCATGGAAGGACTTATACGCCGAAAAACCGATACTCTGCTACGTACAGGGTGCGCGAACTATACTTCGACTCCGAATGAGGGTTTATAGACCAATTAATACGCAGGGTTAAGATAAATATATTTTCTCTCGGAATAAAAGATTGTAGATCAACTAAACATTTCTCAGTGGGAGCACAGTGATGTATTCTGTTTTCTCTGGGATGAGAGTCTCGAGGCCTACTGGCCACTTCTCCTGAACGTGAAAGGGGGGGGGACTCTTGCCAGTGTATAGGAGGAAGCACGGTTACAAGGCTAAAATAAGTCCTAGTAGAAATAAAATGCAATATCTTAATTTTTATGATTGTTCAGGAAGTTAGATTTATTTAGCCATATATATATATATTATTTTACCGAACTGGATTTTTTAATCAAGTTTTATTTTGTTGTTTACATTATTAACATTTTTAAACTTGCTCATGCTACCACTTAACTGATTGATTATTTTATAATAGGTGACAACATTTCGGTGTATTATTGTTTTTCATAGCATTGGGAAAAAAGAATGCAATTTCGTTCCATAAATTTAGTTTAAGGACTAATTGCCTCGTAACATTATGAAAGTTACATTTAAAAAAAAAACGCAAAAGACTTCAATTAATTAGTTCTGACGATATAAAATATTCTGTTACATTCTCTACCGAGTTTACATATTTTTCAAAACAGTGACTGTAATGCATGCAATCAAATGGAATCAAATGTCTTTTTATTGCGTACTAGTTACCGTTATTATGAATTGATCCATGTGAATAATTTTTCTAAATATCCTAAAAGCTTATTTTTTGGGCTGTAATAATTACGTATTATTTTACATAATTAATAAAGATCGAATAAAAAAAATCAAAATAAAGTATTCGTATGAGTATTCACAATGAGTAAGTAATAAGTATTCACAATGCTCACAATGACATTTTTTTCGATGAGAGTTTACAGTAATTTTGAAATTTAATAAGCTCAACAATGACATATAATACAATAATTGAGCATTTCAACTATATATATTTTTTTCCACCAATTTATTTGTAAATTAACGTTTTTTAAATTGATTTTATAATATTAAAATAATAATAATGATAATAGACAGTTTTAAAGAATTGCTAATTAAAAAAATTGAGATATTCTACTAAAATCAATAAGATCAATGACAAGTTAAGATATGTCCTTCCTTTTTCAATAGAATTGTGGAACTTATATGAATATAAAAATTGTAAAAACAATGGAGAAAAATGTATGAAAATAGACCTAGAACACTAAATTTACAAGAATTTATTACAGAATGTGGCAGAAAACAGTTCTCATTAATTATAACGAAATACTGAAATACCTTCTTATCCAGTTGTAGAAGGTTAACATTGGGGCCAGCCATAACTTTAAGCATCGTTTTGAGGTCGGATGCATATCTGCACATGGGTCCTGTTCCTATGTATTGCTGTAAGACTTGTTCAGTAGGAGGAAAATGACCTCGGTTTGGCACGATACCTATAAGTTAAATGCAAGCATAATTATTAGCAGACATTTCTAAAGCAACTCAATTTTTAAAAAAATGTTTCAGTACAGTATAAAATATTTGGTTTATTTTTGATTGAATGAATTAAACTTTAGCTTTATTTTTATAACTAAATAAGGGTTTAAGGACTTACTACAAAGCAGTATTTGATTATTTGATTTCAGTGGATATTACTTTTGTATAAAATACACATTAAGAATAATAAAGGCAAGGCATCAATTATTGTTTATTGAAGATTTTTTATATATATATATATATATATATAATATATATATATATATATATATATATATATATAATCCTTTATTTATTTATTAGGTATCTCTTATTAAAGTATTCACAGAACAGTCTATGAGGTAGAAGAGGTAAGGATATTGCCTTCCTAGAAGACATTCAAGCCGTGCATGCCATTTTGAGAAAATCAGAAAACCTCCCTTTAAATGATCTTAATGTCGATGCCAAAAAACTCCTATATAGTATCAACATCAACATGAAAGCTTCTTGTTTCACAAAACAGGAATTATACCATACGCATCTGGAGGTTTGGTTTGCCGCTCTATTTTTGTGCACACTTTGGAATAATTAGACCGGGACCTACAGTTTAACGTGGATTCCGAACCGCTAAGAGGCATCTATGCCAAAGCCAGGATTCGAACTTGAAGCCTGTGGTACCAAAGGCCAGAGCGGTGGTCAATTGGCCATCAGGCCGCCGCCTCTGAAGGATTTGAAATCTCTTTTCTTTTTTTTTTTTTTTGTACGCTAACTTGTGCATTTGTAGAAATTTATCGTATTTATTTTGTCCTTTTTCCTAATATGAATGTTTGCTAACAAGCCTAAAAAGTTCTAATGATTAAATTCTTATATAACTTTTTAATGAATAAATGTATAAGAAACATTTTATTAAATATTATTTATGTTTTTTTTTTTTTGTTATATTAAATATTTATTTCTTTGATGTTCTCAGTTGATAAAAGAAAGAATAAAAAAAACTTAGCAATTTTGATTCATAGTTTATTTTTATGGACTAATTGTTGACTAATAGATCTCAATTTATTTTTCATGTGTACTTTCACTAATTTTTTGTACAAAATGCCATTAATTTTTCCATCGTTGTTAAATTAAAAAAAAAAAGTTAAATATGTTCTTGTATAAATTTATGACAAAAATAAAGCTTTATGAAAAATTTTTCTTATAGTAGTTAAAAAAAAGCCCTCATTAAAGTTTATATATACATTTATTACTTCATTATTTTCATATTTAGTTTCAACCTTATTGCAAAATTCATAAATAAGGAATTTCTTTTTTTTTTTTTTTTTTTACTCGCCTCTGGATGGTTTATGTCCAAAAACTCCATTGAAAAAGGATGGCATACGAATGCTTCCTCCAATATCATTTCCCACTCCTATAACTGAACCTGCAGAGGCCAGAAGAGCACCTTCTCCACCTAAATAAAACAAATAAATAATAAAATAAAATGTCAAAGTATGGAATGTCAAATATAAATACAGCAAATGTCAAAGTATGGGAATGTATTCCCATACTTTGACAACTACAGACCGAAATATATTTCGGAATGTCAATATAGCAAATGCCAAAGTTATTTTTTATTATTTTTTTTTTTTTTCCAATGGTAGGCTACTATAAGTAATAAAATAAGAAAGAAAAGGAACACAAAGAATTTGAAAACAACAACGAGAATCGGAAGAAATCACATAGTGACATGTTTAGCCCATAAGGGCCCTAGCCTCCAGTAACGACCATACACAGTAGAGGAGCAAATGCCAAAGTATGAGAATACATTCCAGGATTTTACGATTATAGCAAGAACATGTTTTTAGTCAAAAGTATATAAAAGTAAAATTGAGTGCGGTTTTCATTATTTCTGAGAAATACTAACCACTACTTCCTCCTGCTGTTCTTTTTAAGTTGTAAGGATTGTTGGTCCTACCATAAGAGATTGTTGTAAGTTTCCATCCAGAAACACTGCTCACTTGTGTTGGTGACAGCAATCGGAATCGCTCCTGCTTTCTTCAACAGTCGAATCACGTCTGCATCTTCTGTTGCTCTGATGCCACGGCGGCTAACGACTCCAGTTGTAAATAACAGACCTATGTAACGTGAATGGTAAAGTTAAAATTTCATAAATGTATAATGTCAATGAGCCACCTTTTACATGGATGAAATTATTAATATTTTTAAAAAAATAATAATGTTAAATTTCTACCTATAATTCCATTCTTATATTTCTGCAAAGTTTTTATTTGAACAAACTTGAAAAATTCTTGGGAATATTCTCTTGTCCATGATTGATTTCATACTACATCAATTTAAATTCTATGGGTGCCAAGGCAGAGCAAAACTTGCTAAAGCCCATTTAAAAGGTTGGTTTCTTATCCCACTTGATTGACAGCAACATCTAGACCAAGTCCATGAATCCGCGTGTCCTCATGGAAGCAAGAAGGGTGGGCAACATTTGTTGCGATGGAGCACCCGCAGGTAGAAATCTGACTTGGCTCCGTGTCTCTGAAGAAGTAGAGCAGTGCCTTCCAGGAAGACCACTATCCTCGAATTTGAGTATCGTATGAGAGAAAACATGGTAAACTCCCACCAGGTAGTCCGACCCACGAGTCAAGATGCTGAACATCCCAAACACCCTCGAGCTTCCTCTTTTTTTGAAACAGTCTCTACAAAAAAGCTTCCAGCAAATGGAACCTCAGCCTTAATGCTCACCAACGGCAAACGTTACCACTCATCCACTAGTCGGAATTTAAAATGTTTTAAATATGAATATAATCGAAATGTTTTAAATATGAATATAAAGAAAATGATCAACTCAGTCCTAATGATCTCTCGATTTGCTGAAATGTAATGTATGAAATGAAGGCTGCTGTAATGGTGTGTGTATCAAGCTAATAATGCTGTAATGTATGAAGGGAATTGCATTACAGTTCATTCTGTTTTATTTGAAGATTACAATATTATAGCTAATGAGATAAAGTCTACAATTTCTTACACCAAGAGAAATCAGCAATAACGACATCATTAATTATAATAGATTAAAAATATCAAAAAATAACATTGGAATTAACTACCAGCGACACTAATGGCTTCTTTGACAGTCAGAGGAACTCCAAGCAGTGGCATTTCCTGTTCCAACTCTTCTTCCGTTTTCTCCCCGGAAGCAACAAGATCATCAATGTATTGGGCTTCTGCGAGAGCTTCTGTATTTCGTTTATCGACGACAGCATTAATGAGGGGGTCCACTTGTTCAATTCGATGGAGATAAGCTCGCACTACACTTGCAGAACTCACCTACAAGAAAAAAAAAGAATGTCCGCATTTTCAATTGATCAGACTAACTCAAAAATCTTTTACCATTTTTCTAAAAATTATTAATTTTAAGTGCATATCACACGGGATTGTTTAGTTTTCTTCAATAAAAAAGCAAACGGACCTTGCCACTCAGATAGCATATTTAAGATGTAAAGGATCTTCGATGAACTTGTTGGTAAGGGTTTGGTTTGGTTTGTTCCTCTACGGTCATTCTTTGCTCATTTTAGCTAATTAGACCGTGACCTACAGTTTAAAGTGGATTCCGAACCATTAAAAAACGTCCATGCCACCGACAGTATTCGATGTTGGCACGGGAGAAAAGTCATGCAACTACCAAGCCGCACTAGTCTCATCAGTTCTTGCGAAATGATCTGTAGAATACTTTCTGTCATAGAGCAATAGATGATAAATGTTTTTCTTTATCCTACGTCCGTCTGTTGCTGTTCAGCCATACGTTACCGAGCCTCCCAGTAGCGTGCAGTAATATCAACAGGCACATCGAGAAGTTCAGTACAGTTCTGCAAGTGTAGACCTGCGGAACTGCACTGCACCTACAATATGGACTTAGCAAGCACCGTTATTGGAGATCTGACATAATGGATAGATCCCATGGTCCCATCCCCTGCAGGTAGTCATGACCGGTTGCAAGGCTGACGCGTGCGACAGTCTCAGTGCGTTCCATGTGCATAGGAATAGGGCCCTCTGTGGCATGGCATTTCCAAATTTTGTTGCCACTTAAGTCCTTGAGGCTTTTGCTAGTGAAGTTGCCGATGGCTGCAGGGATACGGTTGCACGTGGTCCTGAGTGTCGGAGGTGGTTGATTGGATTCAGCTCCGTTCTTCGCCATGGCATCGACTCTCTCATTAATAGGGATTCCCACACGACTAAGAGCTCATTGCAAATGTAGAGCCCAGCCATTGGTGAGCGATTCCGCCAGCTTTATGCGGTGAGTCTGATGGGCTATCAGCTACTCAATGCTGAAATGGTCTCCTGCAATCTATGAAGAAAACAATCAGTAACCGGGGGTAGATCAAGAGCCAGTAACAGACTCCTGCACAACACATATTTCTCCGTCATTGTTGCTGGTGTATTTTCTCATTGCCAGAAAGTTCTCAAAGAGATTGCAGTGCCATCCGGCATCGGTTCCTTTCACCTCAGGCAGGTGAAAAAAATGTTATTTGCTTTATGCTGAAGACGGTCCGATAAAGCCTTAACACAAATTAATAAATACTTTTAAATGCAAAGTTTTTTCTTTAGCCATATTTTCACTTAATGGAAGTATACTAATTGCTTTTTTCACTTCTAGTCCATTAAATAGTGACGTAACAATATAATGTGAATAGCAAATTTTTAAAATGGGTCGTTCAAAGAATTAAGCTTGTCATAGTTTTTATTTTAAGTATTTTTAGCATTTTTAGAACATTAGTTAGTTAATAAGCGTTAGTGTAATCAAGTCTATGTATAAATAGGAGAATTACAACGTAAGAAATAAATATTACAAGGTGATTTTATTTAATTTTATTCCCTTTTATTGTTGCAGACATACATGAAAGAAAATACTTAACAAAACTTTTTTTAAGCTTCTATCTCTTAAAAATTTCTGGGGTGATATGGGGAAAGTAAATTTTATCTTCATTTTCAAAAACACAACTACAATTTTCGAAAAAAACTGACCATTTTAAATCACTAATAATTTATTAGAATTTAATAGATAAAAAATGCCATGCAAAAACTTCAAAATATTGAACTAAAGGGTCCGAATGCATTAAAAAAAAAAAGAAAAAATGTCTAACAAACGTTTTAGCTGGGTTGATTATAAAGTTTACTAAAATCTTCTGACGAACACACGCGCAGCCTTATAAATTTGCCGATTTTTGAGCGGGTGTAATAGGAAAATTATTTCTCCTCCAAAACTCTAACAAGAGATGTAGAAATTTTGAATATTTCAAGAAAGGAACAAAAATTCCCGACATTTACAATTTCATTTTTTGACTTTCTGCCAACTTTTCAAGCATTCTGCTCCACTGCGCATCGTGTCGAATCTAATACGTTTTGATGCGTATGAAATAATCATGTAAATAATACAGTTTCGGGATTCATTAGCAGAATGATTAAAGTAAATAATAGAGAAATTGTAAATAAATTATAATTGTTTTAAATTTTCGTTCCTAATGTTGTTGACGTGAAAATGTATTTGTATTGAGTGCTGAAAAGGAAGTGTAAAATATGCTTTAATGTTTACATGGCGATGATATAGCTCTAATTTTAGTACGAATAGGAAGGAAGATGTTGACTTCACTATTCTGTTCCTTCCGAATAAGGGAGAAATCTCCATTTTATTATGTGGTTTTACTTATCTCCAAATAAAATGGTTTTCAGCAGTATCTCTTTGATTGTCGTTTAGCGGTAAGCGACATAAACTGCACCTCTTTTAGTATGTTGTTGTTGTTTCTTATCCCATTGGTAGACATCAAGACCAAGCCCACGAACCCTTATGGACTCATGGCTGAAGGGAAATGGGGCAGCTAGTGTTGTGATGGAAGATAGATAGAAGTCTGACTTAGATCCGTGAAGCTCTTTTACAGTCATATGAAACCGGGACCTACGGCTTAAAGTGGATATTGAACCACTACAAACATCCATGGCACCGCCGGGACTCGAGCATGAAACCTATGGCACCGAATGCCACAGCACTAGACACTCGGCCATTCAGGCCCCCTCTTTATGTATTCTCACGAGACATTTGATGTTTTGTTTTTGCTTTTTGTGTGCCAATCATTTTTATATCATATTGATTGTCCTTTCACATTAACGTTACAATTTTTGTCCGATTTCATGGTTATTTGCGTTAATAGTATATTTCTTTTTAACCAGATATTTTTCTTCTCTTCTTCTTCCATTTCCATTGACACGACAATTCACGGTGGCCAGGATCTTCCCAGAACTTTCATCCATTTCGATTTCCGTTTGACGATAGTTCTCCAGTTTGTAACTCCTGAAATTTTAAAATCCTCCTCACACAATCGGTCCATCTCAAGTTGTGCCTTCCTGTAGTTCTAGTTTCAATAGGTTTATAGTTGAAGATCTTAAATGTCAAGGAAGACGGGTCTAATCAGCATATGTGATCAGCAAATTTCAATGCATAACAATTTTATTATTTAAGAATTTATTATTTGTTGTTTCGTATCCCACTTGGTCAATAGCAGCACCTAGACCAAGTCCGTGAACCCGTATGTCTTAAACTGACGAGTCATGATAAAGGGTAAAAAAAATGCATCTTCTTTTTGTCCTTGATCTTGCGACACAAAGACATGGGGCATCCAAAGGGAGAAATCTGACTTTACTTCATTCGGTTACATCACCGGGGACTGGGTAGCCATTTTAGTCGCCTGTTACAGCATGAACGGGGTACAGTGGAGCTGTTCTAACCCACACCCCCACGGATAAATTTATTATTTTATGCATGACGCATTCAATTCTTCCAATTAATACCTTAGAAAAAGAATATATATTTAGACCAATTGATAAAAAGAAAAAAATAGCTGCATCGGCCGGGAATCGAACCCGGGCCGCCCGCGTGGCAGGCGAGCATTCTACCACTGAACCACCGATGCTACACATGATGTTACTATACAATTGATAAAAACTTAAATCTTATGAGAAGTGTGGCTTCAAATCGGTTTATCTTTGATCAGCTGTCAAGATATACATGACGGGAAAAGTAAATAGTTCGAATTTGAATAATGAGTCACGA
The DNA here is from genome assembly GCA_021605095.1 of Caerostris extrusa. Taxonomy (NCBI): domain Eukaryota; kingdom Metazoa; phylum Arthropoda; class Arachnida; order Araneae; family Araneidae; genus Caerostris; species Caerostris extrusa. Next base: position 119,350 of record BPLR01014236.1, read on the forward strand.
TTAACTCATAATCTTCGATGTTTTATTGTTTGAAGCTTTTATTCGCAACAGTAACAAACTTAACAGTTTCGTCGAAATTCTTCTTGAAATTGAGCCTTTCAGGCTAGATTTGCTGGCGTAGTATTTTGTTACGATGAATCTTTTCAACCAGAAAAAGATCGATAAAAAAGAAAAAGTCGAATCATACAAATTTGTTGTTAAATAATGAAAAGTATTATAATCAGAATTTGTCAATATTTTGCCTTGGTTGATTAGATGAGTGGATCCTTTCCGTTTCCTTAACTAAATTTATTGGAGACTAGCATCCTTCCAGTGATTACAAATAGGTTAGGAAAAGTTAAAATTTTTATTATAATCATGCATAACAAACAAAAATAGAGCTCCTCGAAGAAACTTTCGTCTAACTTTAGAAATTAAAATAAATAAATTTTTCACAAGTTCTGCCTTCTTCTGGAATTATGAATAAGTCGGTAGTTTTGAAATTATTGAGCGCGATTTAAAAAAAAAAAAAAATGGCAAAATCAGAAACTACATTAAAGAAAGTAGAAAATCAATAAATATGCTGAGTATATGGATGTAATTCCAGATAAATAAATTTTACTCTCAAATTACACATATACATACTGGCAGAAAAAAAAACCGCTTTGTAGAAAATTAAATATCGCGAATATATTCTCCATGTTCCAATAAATTTTCATGGATATCTTTTGAACGGTATATAGGATGAAATGTTGCAACACCCTCTGATGGAAAGACCCAATATAGTGGATTCCATACTCGAATACGTATTAATACCAATTTTCATAGTGTTTGGTTGAACGGTATAGAAGTTGATGTACTGCAGCACCATCTGGTGGTGACTTACAACAAAGGGGATAGCATAAATCATTCTCCATGTTTTGTCAATCACACACAAAAATTTGATCAAAATTGGTTATGATGTACAGAAGAATGTACAGAAGAATTATAAATATATAAAGATATATATATATTCTACACATCACTGTGAAATATATAAACTATAGAATGCCATTAATAGTATAGTAGCAGGCATATCCTCCTAAAGATGATAATGTAATCATGCATTTAAAAATTAGAACAACTTTATAAATTTCACTTTTAGATATGTATATTTAGATATGCAAATTTCACTTTTAGATATGTAAATTTAGATATGCAAATTTCTCTTTTAGATATGTATGAAATTCAAGGGTGTCTTTCAGGAGTTTTTATTAAGTTCATGTGGAATCCACTTATCCAACTTTTTTCTCTTTACCGATTTGAGCTAAATGAGGTAATAGTATTTTGCTAACACTAAACTTTAAAGATAATTCATTGATATGGGGCAGACTTAACGGTGACCTTTAGTTCGTCAATATTGACGTTTGATTCTGGGTGACCTCATGGTTCATATGTGAGGTCAAAGTTACCTGTACGAAATTTGGTGAACCAATTTGATACTGACTGCTGCATAGTAACACTAGAGCCAAATACACTAATGTTAATGTTAATGTTTGCCGCGGTTTGCGATGCCTGCAGTTTCACGTAGGAACTCATACTTTATAATAGTGTGAATTTCCGACCGTTTCATTTCATCAAAGTTAACTTTTAAAAGTTTTTAATATTTTTACAGCTAACAATAATTTTTATAAATAAGCGAGACGTGTACATTTCTAACAACAAAAGAAAATGATGGTAAAATATTAGCGTACATCAAATAATAAGCTGTTAAAAGTTGGTAATATTATTAAATACAGATTTCATCCTTAAGCACACACATTCATAGTAATGCATTATGCTCAGAAAATGAAGATAATGAATTACAATATGGAAATAAAAATTACGAATAGCATTAAAAATGATCCTGATGAGAAGAATGAACCTGGTGCATTTCATCAATAAATTAATCCACTGTTCTATTTTTCCAACAATATTCTTAAAACACCCGAATAGCTATTTGCAATTGGTGTCTTCTTCTTACTTCTTTTTGGTAAAAATTTGGGATTGTACTAAACCTACGTTCACTAAATATAATGAAGGAATACAATTATTATCTTCTCGTTCTTTTTATATTTAATTTCTTAAACGCTGCCCGAAGCTATCCAGAGGGCTACTCCCCCTACTTTGATGCTTCCACTGCCCTCTAGGAGGCATATTCGTCTACTTTGGAAATAGTACCCTTTATATTTACTGGTTTATGAATTTTTTTCGATTTACTGAATTGTAAAGTATTTAAAATAAACAAAATGTAATTATAACGTAATTTACTGTAAGAACGTCATCTCTGGAGAGGTTAATACAATGTGTAAAATTTTTGATGCAACACTTGTTTATAGCCATATTTTTCATTTCATAAAAACAACTTTATAGTAGAAAAAGTAGCTGCAAATTAAAATTATAGGATGAAAAATACGCTCGGTTGAAATTGATTTACATTAAATGGAGCCTTATTCAGTTGCAGTGCCATCGTGCGTGAGTGTTTTCAATTCATAGCAAAAACGTGCTCTTCTTTTGTTTAAGTGGTTCATAAAATCCGCGGATTTTATGATGTAGAATGAGTGGTTTTGCAACTATATACAAAAATTGTGAATTTTTTTTTTTATTATTGTTTTTCTGTAAATTAAAAAGTTAGCTGTACAATAAGAATATTTTCTTTGTTTTAAACTTTTCAAAAGCTTATACACTTTAAATTGCAATTTAATAAAAAGTATTTATCACAAACCAATAATAGGGTTGTAAGCCCTACGCCCAACATTCTACGGTCATATTAGACCGCGGGCCTGATGGTCAGTGGCTAGCGCTCTGGTGCTCGGTACCACCGGTTTCGGGTTCAAATCCCCGGATGGATATTTATAGCGTTTCGGAATCCACTTTAAGCCGTAGCCATTATTATTCATTTGTTTCTTTAATATGATCGTGCTCATATGACAGTAGAGTGTCACTGAGCCCAATCAGACTTCTCTCACCTATACCATTCCCAAACTGTAAAAAGGCAACTCAGCACTAGGCAAGATGTGGTGTCTGGTGTGGTGTAGTAGTAGTAGTCATATTAGACCTGATCTGCGATTTAAAGTGGATTCCGAACCACTACAAACATCCATGGCACCACCAAACTGAAAACTGAATCTGAGGCACAGAGCTCCAGAGCGCTAGTCACTCTGCCATCAAGCCACAATAACATGTTTATATTAACTAATATTTGTATATTAAAAATTTTAATATTAATAAATGATAGAAATACGGGATATAATGTGACTCTAATATTCAAAAAATAAACATTTAAACATTTGAAAAACACATTTTATTTGTTTCTTTAATTTATTATAAACATGGAAGTACGAACAAGATGCGTTGCCTAAATCCAAGGTCTCATTCTATGTTATTTTTAGACTTTCGTATGTTTTAATTCTATTGGTTATCAAGATATCAACTTTCGCTCAAAAGTTTTTTACAAAATTCCATTAAATATTTTTATGAGATTGATAAACGATATTGCATTTTAAAATTGTGCTTATTATAAGGTAATTGCAAGTGTTGCCAGATAATGCATGAAATATGATACTATTTGAATCACCGCATATTTGTGAATCAATCACTAAATCAATCAATCAATCAATTTTTTTCAGCTATGAATATTAACATATTTAAAAATAGCAACTATTTCAAAAAAATTTTTTTTTTTCCTTAGTCGCTTCTGAAATTGAAGTCCTTTTTAAATCAATGGGAGCATCAAATTCCTCAATTTTTATTCTACAGTTATATTGCAAAATTTATATGTATAAAATAATAAAATAAAGTAAACAGTTAAAAATTATTTATTTTACCGAAGTTACTCCAAAAAGTTTTGAAAAAGTGTTTAAAATTAATATAGTTAAATTTTTAGATTTTTTTATTTGAGAAAGTGAAAAAAAAAAAAAAAAAACAAAGTAATTAAGCAATTTATTTTTTTTTTTTTTTTTAAATTTTCAATGCAAATTTACAGAATATATACAATATATAATATAAAAAAAATACAAAGAACAAGATAGAAAAAAATAACATCTGTTAATCCATCCACTTAAGTCTGGAAGTCCAATAACGCTTCCATACAGAATCAGGGGACAGTTTTGGTTGGAGGTTTCTATACAATGTACATTATTTTAATAATTATTATTATTTGGTTTATTAGTATGATATTATTCAATCAATTTACTGTTTTGAATCTATAGAGATGTGTAAAGTGTCATCAATTATTAGAATTTAATAATAATTAGTTGGTAAAGGAAAATTTATGGACTTTTTTTAAATGAAAATAAAAGTTTTAAATAAAAGACATTGAAATTTTTAAATGAAAACTATGTACTTTTAAAATTTTTTAATTACAGAATACAGTGATAATGTATTTTACAAACATGAGCCATACATTTAATCTTTAAGGCTACCTTAAAAGTTTCTAAATTTGATTAAATTTTCTAACTATTCTTGGTTTTTTTTTTTTTGATTGAGTGTCACTTGTATTATAATCAAAATTCATACATTTATACAATATATAATCATAAATAATTTCTATAAGCATAAACCAGTAAAACACATACCTGTTTTTTCCTAATTTTAGCTGCTAAACTCAAAGCCGAATCCAGCAGCAAAGGATTTTGCACAGGCGGCAAAGCAGACGATTTTCGGCCGAATGCATTAATAAATCCGAACCCGAGATCAGTCAAATATCCAGTAAACCATCGGTAGAAGAACATTAGAATGGAAATTAAGAATTTCTGTGGAGATTTGACATTTTTCACGAAAGTAGACAGGTAATAGGTCATAATAAATAAATAATAGGGATCTAAGGTGAGTATTGTTTTCGTTGGCATAAGGAATCAGATGGTGAAGCAAAAGTACATTTTAAAATGAAAGCTTGTTTTGATCACGTGGACGTGGCAACACGCCTGGCGGCTTTAGGGCAAGGAACCGTGAAATAGTGTTCTTATTTTAGGGACTTTCTAAACATTGCTAAAGCCCGTTTAGTGAGAATGATTTAATATTTTTTTATTTTTGATTAAGAATAATTTTATTAACACTAAGAATAATTTAATTCAAGCACTTTTAAATTGTGTTTAAGAATGTTCTAACATATAAAAAATATTTCATGAAATTCTAAAGATTTTAAAAATTTATGATTTATTTAAAATTGATGTTAAAGAGCAATTTGATATTAATATTATACACTTTTATAAAGAATTATAAGATTTTATCAATATTGCACAAAGTTAAAAATTTCGATTCCATATATGTTTTCACTTTTTGGTTAATCGATATGCATTTATTTAGTAAGTTATGTAAAATATTATTTTAGAATAATTATTTCAGAACAATTTTGCATTATTTAATTATTAGCACTTGAAAGCATTATTGTATTATTTATAATATAAAATAAGAATATTATAAAAATCATTTATATTTAGGAACATCAGAATATAATGATTATGTTTAAATGATACGCATATTTATCGAGTTAAATAATTATATAATTTGATTTTGCTATCAATTCATATCATTCATTTTTAAAAAGTTAAATTTTTTAAAGAACTAGAGCGTTTCTTAATAAAAGTTCGCTAAGGCATCTTCCTAATGATCTATATTTTTTACATTTATATAATGAGAAGTAATGTATGATTTTATAACAAAATAAAAACATATTTAGATACTGCTGTTAATTCAACTTAGTATAGAAGTTTTTAATGAACTTTTAATTAGAACTTAAAAAGTTTTAACGAGTTTTCGAATGAATATTTAGTCTCTTTAAATGGTTTCCTTTTGAAAATGATTCAATGATTTTCTATAAAAGATTTTTATGTATATAATTACCTATTTTAATTGATAAATATCACTTATAAAGAATAAAACAATTTTTAAGACTCGAGAAATATATATATATTTTTTTAACTTCAAATAAAAATCCTTGAGTATAATATTTTATTGTGATAATTATCATTTTTAAAATTTCTTGACTTGTACAAGCCAGGTAATTACAAATAAAAATATTTTAACTATTTTGAAATGTAATATACCAGTATTAGGTTATATATTTAAACACAGAAAAATGAAAGTAAAAATCACGCAAAGATCATTTTATTTATACAAACGTCAATATTAAAACGTCAATCTATCATAAAAACGAAAATTATAAACAATAAAAATAAAATAAATTACTTATTCAAAACAAAGTAAATAATCTCCTGGGACGATATACAGGTTACACATAAATTTTAGAATTTAATGAAAGAACAAAGCGCATTACAGCAATCGTAAAAAACTAAAAATATATAATTCCAAATCATTTTTTTTTAAACCTAATTTTCAATTTGAACTAAAATCGTTTTTTTCTTTCACCAAACGATATTTTAAACTATTTTCATTATTTAATTATATAATTATTAGCACGTGAAAGAAATTGAAATAAATATTAGGTACGAAAAAACTGTTGAAAGAAATTTAAAAAAAATAAATAAAACAATAACAAACGCTGAAATTGGTCAAGGAAACGAAAAACTGAACCAGGACTCGAAAAAGGGCCAAGGAAACGAAAAATCCCGCTGCACAAAACAATCCCTTTAATTTTGTGGATAAAAATTAAGTTTTTCTTGCTTTACTCTTATTTTTACCTATAAAATTAGGGTACAGTTTCCGAGAGCGAAATATTTCGTTTCCTTGATAAATTCTTTTTGTCCTTGACTACTTTCAACATTCCTTATTGGTTATTATTTTTTTTAATTACTTTCCAAGCTATTCTTATTGGCTTATTTAAATTTTTTCACGTGCTAATAATTATATAATTAAATAATGTAATAAGATTATTTATCTATATAATGTGATTATATAATTAAATAATGTATTTAATAATGTATAAAAGATCATCTGGTAAAAGCAAAGACAATGTTATTTCAAAGTAAAAATGAGATTTTCCAAGAAAATAAAATCGTTTGAAATTCTATGGATTTTTTTTTTTTTATTATTATTTTTTAAGATTGCTGTTATACGTTTTGCTGTTACATTAAATTTTAAAACATGCATCTAGACCCAGCCGATTATTTTTATTTATAATAACTATTTTTCTTAAAATTTAATTTTAAAAAATATTTTTCAGAAAATAAACTGTATCTAAATAAAAATAAATAAAGTGCTCCTGTTTTTGAAATCCATGTACTTTTAATTCGATTTAATTGAGTTCTAAGGAGCTTAAGTAATAAATGTACACATTACTTCATTTTTAGCCCTTTGAAATGCCATTCAATTTGTAGACGTTCCCTTTCTACGGATAAAACTTTTTAAGTTCAAGGACAGTGGATGTAGATTCAACAGTGTAACTTCTGCGGCTACTAAAACATTTCAGGTGAATTTCGAAAATAATAGACAGAATATTTTAAGCTAGAACAAGTTCTAGAGAAATATTAGTAGTAAAATAATTTTTTATCAGAAATTTGTTCCAAACTTTTTTTAACAAAGCACAGTTTTATAAGTTTCTCTCTTGTACTTGAATCAACCTTTGACCTATAAAAATAAAGTTATTAACCTTCTTTCACAATTTTACTTCTTTTTTGTAATGAAGAATTTTTTATTCGTTAGATAGAAAAATAAAACAATAACTAGTATAAGAAATAGTTTGAAGATGGTCTTATTTATTTTTATATAATGGTTTAGAAATTATGGAATAATTTCACAAAACAAAAAAAATAATTAAATTGTTATTGATTCATTCAAATCTTCAATGACTCAATGTATAAAGAAGTTACTCAGCGGCTTCTAGAAATCTATATTCTTAAAAAAAAAAAAAAAAAAGAAAAATGTAATAAAAAATTAACATTCTTTTATTTATCTATATATCTATTTGGGGCCTGAATGGCCGAGTGGCTAGCACTCTAGCGCTCGGTGCTACAGGTTTCGGGTTCGAGTCCCAAGAAGGTGCCATGGATGTTTGTAGTGGTTCGGAATCCACTTTAAACCGCAGGACACGGTCTAATATGGCCGTAGAGCGTTTGGCATAGGGCTGACAACCCTACCCCGTAAAAAAGAAAACATCTCGAATTCTGCTACTAGGTAGAAGCCTAGGGGCTGTACCATGGGGCTGTTGTGCCACTGATGATGATGATATATCTATTCATGGCTTAAAACTTTTATAAATAAAGATGCCGTAAAATAAGATATAATGAAACTTCAAAATTAACATGATCACCTTGAGCTTTGTTTTGATTATTAAACACCCCCTAAATACACCCAAGGTTCCTATCTCCCCACTCTATCTTGATCGCTCCATTGCCACGCAGGAGATAGTATCGCCCACTTTGGGAACTAGTGATATACAGCCGGGCCAGCGAGATAAATCTTCTATCGCTGTGAATGAACAATCTTGATGGTATACAGCCTCTCATAAAAGTTGTTAACAGAGAAATGTTTTTCTTCTTGCAATCTCTCATCGTTAATCAAGTACGTTGTTAATAAAATACCACTGTATAACACAAAAAACATTAAAAATTTTTGTCGGTTAATTTAAATTTTTTTTTTTTCTTTTTTGTTAATGAACTATATAAGGACATTCTGTAACCAGAGCTAATATTTCATTTTAAAAAATGTAAATAGGAATATCTAATATTTAGTTATTTAGACTTAAATAAATTTAATCTTTTCATGGCTCGTGGCTCAGTGACAACGCGCGCCGCTGGTGAGCATTAGGACTAAGGTTCAATCCGCTAGCGGCATTGTTGCATAACACTGTTCCGATATACGGGGAGACTCGATGACGTTTGGAATGCTCATCATCTTGCCTTGTGAGTCGGACTACCTGGTGTTAGTTTTTGAGTTTTCTCCCATACGATACGCAAATGCTTCTTCTTCAGCGACTCAGTGGAGTCAAGTCAGACTTCTACCTACGCATGCTCCAACACAACACAAGCTGACCATCCCCCCTCCCCCTTCCCTTAGCAGTTAGAACATTTTCGGAGCTTCCGATGGGAGTCCCAACATGACACTTCTTAGTTCACTGAAAGCAATGAAAAGAGTAATCTTTAGCAAATTTAATGCCACTGAATACCAAAGTAAAAACAGAATGGAAAAATTTTAAATTTCCATTTCTTAGAATTGGACATTCAAACAAATCTCTTTTACCTGTCATTTTTTTTTTTTTTTTTTTTACTTCTTGAAGTGCTAATAAAATGATGCTTTTCCTTTGTAAAATTGTCAATTTTGGTGTTTCTCCTTTTTCGAATTAAATTGATAATTTTTCAATAAATTCCAGGACAAAAGATTATGGGTTATATCGCGTACTTCATTATATATTTTTTTTTTTTCAAAAATCTTTAAAGACTTTTGTTCACTTACCCTGCAAGACAATATTCTAAAAGAACAAAGAAGTTCACCCCTGTGCGAGTTCTGGCTAGAATAGCCCCACTGTAGCCCAAGCATGTCGTAAATATCGCCATGTGTGTCTACTAAAATGGGATACCCAGTGCCAGGAGGTATAACAGGTCGGGGTAAAATCAGCCTTCTCACTTTGAGTGCCCCATGTCTTTGTGCAGTAAGGTCAAGGACAAAAGAAGCTGATTTTTTTACCCTTTATCATGACGATGGGTTCATGGACTTGGCCTAGAATAGGGGTGACAGACTCAAATGATCTTGCGGGCCACTTTGGAAATGCATCCTAACTCCGCGGGCAGCATATAAAATTATATATCCCCACATTAGATTTAGACCCACTACAGACATTTTTTTGGAGTGAAAAAGTGAAACATAATGAGCTATTATTATTATGTTTACTGTTTTTTTACATGTAAACATAGATAATATAATAATAATGATACTAAATACACAACTGCACGTATCTGGGGATGATCATTACATCCCTGAGGTCACTTAAAGTGAAACATTTTTTTTTTTTTTGTTCTAATGCAGCTGGCAGACACTTAGACAATTGTTTTTGATGCCCTAAGGCAAGCGCTACACATGCGTAACTCGTTTAGCACTACCCAGGAGGGGCGTGTAGCTTGAAAATAAGCTATGGACGCGGAGTAACAGTACCGCCGCAAAGCTGTATGATCCTGTTAGACCGGAACCTACTGTTTAAAGTGGATTCCAAAACCACACACATCCATCCATCCATGGCACCGCCGGGACTCGAACCCGAAACCTGTGGCACCGAACGCTAGCCACTAGCCCATTCAGGCTCTTAAAGTGAAACATAGAACCTGATGTATTAGATGTTCCAAGATGCGGATCATAAATAATACAGGCAATATCTGTTATATATTCGCAAGAATATTATTTTAGAATCAAAGTTAATTTTTTTCTCATCATTTAGACGGTTAATTTTTGAATATATGGAGGCTCAAATAAATTTTTAATACATTGGTTTTTCACTGCTTTGGCCATTATAAAATAAATATATTTTGTAGAATCTCACCGGCTAGAAAAATGTTCAAGGCGGGCCACGGGTTGCCCACCCCCTGGTCTAGATGTTGCTGTCGGCCAACTGGAATAAGAAAGAACAATACATATAAGTTTATTAACAACAATCGAATTTACTTTTCCTAACAAATCTTTAAACTTAATCTTCCCTAATAAAAATTCCACGTTCCGGTTCGACTAGCTCCATCTTTTTCATAAAAAACATAATACCATTAGCTTTTATTATATAAAAGGCGTTTTTATCACAAAATGACTCAACGCTATGCATTTTACTACACAAAAAGCAGAACTACTATTTCGATCTGGAATTTGTCGTTACCATAATATATAGATTGAATTAAAAAAAAAAAAAAAAAAGAAGAACTCATCTTAAACATTTCATATGTCTGCTGAAAGTTAAGTTTGGAACAATGTGACACTGTAAATTTCAACGACAAAATTATAAAAAAATTCTAGACATTTTTCTCCTGATAGCAATAAAATCATTAGTCCGATTACTATTATTATGCACCTGAATGGGCCGAGTGTCTAGCGCTCTGACACTCGGTGCCGCAAGGTTCGAGTCCCGGTGGTGACATGGTTGTATGTAGTGGGACAAAATAGGAAATCCAGCCTAAAGGTTCAATTTCAAGAAGAATTCGAACAAAATTGCTAAGTTTGTTATAGTTGCGGTTGAATGCTACAAACAATAAAGCATCGAAGATTGTGTGTCAATCGTGACGATTATACAAATTCGAAGTATTTACTTTTTACGTCATGTATCTTGACAGCTGATCAAAAGATAAACTGATTTGAAGCCACACTTCTCATAAGATTTAGCTTTTATAAATTGAATAGCATTGGCTGTGTGTAGCATCGGTGGTTCAGTGGTAGAATGCTCGCCTGCCACGCGGGCGGCCCGGGTTCGATTCCCGGCCGATGCAGTTAGTTTTTTCACTTTTTATCAATTGGTCTAAATACATTTTCTTTTTCTATGGTATTAATTGGAATTGATTGAATGTTTTACGCATAAAATAATAAATTTGTCCCGTGTGGATTCGGATTAGAATAACCCCACTGTAGCCCATGTATATCGTAAAAGGCGACAAAAATGGGTACCCAGTTCCCGGAAGTATAACCGGGTGGGGTAAAGTCATATTTCTCCCTTTGAATGCCCTATGTTTTTATGTTGAAAGGTCAAGGACAAAAAGAAGTTGCATTTTTTACTCTTTATCATCACTCGTCAGTTTGAGATACATGGGTTCATGAACCGGTTCAGACATTAAAAAAGCGGGGCCTGAATGGCCGAGTCTCTCCCCCTCGGTGCCTCAAGTTTCGAATCCCGGACGTGTCATGGATATTTGTAGTAGTTCGGAATAAAAGTAGGTCCCGATCTCATACTGTAGAGTGTCACAGAGCCAAGTCACACTTCTACCTACTAGTACATCACAACATAAACTGCCCCCATTTTTCTTCAACCATGAGTCCATACTGGTTCGTGGGCTTGGTCTAGATATCTACCAAGTGGGATAAGAAACAACAACTATTATTATAACTGTCAAAATATTCAAACCAATCTGTTGGCATTTCACTTTAATTAGTCCATAATTAATTTAATTTTTATTTTTCCGATAACAATTGTGCGTTTACTGTTACTGTATGAGTATAAAAGGTGCCATGAGGCGTAAATGCATTTAATAGATGGGATGTAAATTGGCAACGGCAGGAACAGTTACATCCACATATGCCGATCGCGTGAGCTTAATTTAACCAGCAAAGAGCATAAGAATTAATTTAATTCTGATTTATGTTTAAATAAAATATATATAGTCCATTTTGAGAGTATCTTTTTTTTTTTGTGAGTGATATATTAGCAGCTATAGCTAATTTATTGGTCAAGCGGGTAGGTGGAGGAACGAGATGCATAGGTTAGGATTCCATCTTCTATTCAAAAGTGAGTAAGTAGGCAATTTTAAAATTTTAACTATTTTTGATTATCTTAACTATACTGTGTTGTGTTAAACTATTTTATACTGTATTGAGTTAAATTTTCAGTTCGAGTTAATAACATTTCAAGATAATTATTAAATTTGGATTGTATAAAAATAATTAGGCAATGTTCAAAAGAGCTTTGAAAGAGGATTTACGGCTAATTGCAGCAGAATTAAAGATTTAAATAGCGGAAAACCAATTCGGGACGACTCGTGGCTCAGTGGCAACGTGTGACGCTGGTGAGCTTAAAGGCTGGTGCTCACCAAGGCGAGAAGATGCAAGCGAAAAATTTGACCAATCACTAGCCTCACCGCGGTCGTCTAAAACCGGTTTGCAGTTCACCGCTTGGAGTTGCCCAACTTTCAACTCGAAGCGGTTTTTCACTAGACGTAATGCTATTTCTGACGTTTCGCTGTGAAGGGGTCGAAAAAATTTTGTCGCTTGCCTCTTGAATCTTCACGTCTCTCGCCTCGGTGGGAACGAGCCTTTAGGAATGATATTCCATCCGCTGGCGACATTGTTGTAGGCACTGTTTCAAAACGAGGAGATTCGAGGATGTCTGTGATGTTTCAGCATCTTGCCTCGTTAGTTAGACTACCTGGTGTTAGTTTTTGGGTTTTCTCCCATACAATATGCACATGTAGGGTTGTTCTCCCTAAAAGTCCTCTCGGAAGCCACTGCCCTGCTTCTTCAGCGACACGGAGCCAAGTCAGACTTCTACATACGGGTGTTCCAACATACCAGAAGCAGCCCCCTTTCCCTTCAACCATAAGTGACTACTAATAAGATGTCCGTCCAGCGCTGCAGGACACTGAGGATCAAATTTTGATTTTCGAGCTAAACCAAGACATAAAAGGCAGTAACAGTATTAAACAAATCCAGATTAAGTCACTCAGTTGGCTAGATCGATTATTGAAAATGGAAGACTTTAATCAGGTAGATTTAAAAACTCAAATTAGAGAGGCCCAAAAATGGACATAAATTGATAGCACTCAAGACGAGAGCAAAACTGAAAGTTGCGAATCGGTAGATTTTCTTATTATGAGTATTAGAATTTTAAAAGTATCGAATAAATCGAAAGCATGGAAATATTTATTCTCCTTTTTCGAAAGAGCTTTTGCATCATAAATGGGGCAGAAAAATTTAAAAGTAGAAATTTAATTGAATCTGCTTCGCGAACGATCCTCAAACATAATTGTTTACATAAAACATGAAGAAATATGCGATTATGAAAAAATGAAAACATTACGAGAATTTGAATAAAAACTTAAAATATGTATTGGTAACTTTAAAAAAGGCTCGACGCCTAACAGAAACTCATGTACAATTTGCTTCAGGCTTGAGTCATCCTCATTATTGGCGCAACAGCCCCATGGTGGGCCAAGGTCGTCTGCCTACTAGCATATTTCGAGATGAGAGATGTTTTCTTTTTACGGGATAGGGTTGCCTGTCCTACGCCCAACTCTCTACAGCCATATTAGACAGGGACCTAATGATTAAAGAGGATTCCGAACCACTAGAAACATAGCGCCGCTTGGATCCATGCTGTCATGTATCAACAAAAGCCTGTTGCTCTAAAGACGTATGCAGCAAATCCATTTGCTACAATACCTAACAAAAATCCATCAGTAATATGCCAATGGAGTAGATTCTAGCTGTCTCATTTCCAATTATCTGATACAAATAAACTGCTTCAGAAACCCTTTGGTTTCAAAGACAAGAATTTCTCATGTAAGATGAATATCCAACCAAGGTAATAAACTGTGTTGGGTCAGCAGAATGATTTAGAAAAAGAACTCAAAACCATTATTGATGTTGGCTGCACTGATAATGCTGTGAAGATCATACTAAAAATGACTTTTTGATAGACTTATTTAATGATTACCTAAGGTTGACAAGAATTGTAAGTTTCATTTATAGATTTTTCCTGTAATTGTAAAACTTTAAATATAAACGCTATGAAACGATATATACGGAAAATCACCAAGAATATTTGGTTTGAAATAAACCGAAATTGATGGGAGTTAATAAATTGAATCTCAAGTAATGATGCATACATAAATTCCAAGTTTGGAACTGGTAAGTTATGGTGGTTAATCGAGTTTTTAATGTAGATAGATGCCTGTGCCCCCATACACTTAATAAGAATTTTGTTGGGTTCTAACATTACGATAAAACCTGTAGTTTACAATCAGTTGATAAATAATCAACTGATTACCAGGATTCAGTTTATTTTCCTGTACGAAAAATACATCAAGGTTTTTGCTATAAGACAAATTTTTAAACTTCATAAATTTTAGGATACAAACTCTTTACGTCCCAGAAACCTATGGAGAGAAATTGCGGGAACGGGAACATTATGGTTAAAAGTTTAATTCACTCTTGATTAGAGCATGGATATATGCTCAAATGAAGCGTTGTTCTCATATTCGAACAGGGGCCTGAATGGCCGAGTGGCTAGCAACAAGGTTTCGGGTTCGAGTCCCGGCGGTGCCATTTATTTTTGGTTCTCGTAGGTGACTACGATCGTAGAAAGTGACATATTAAAAATTAACTGTTCATATGTAAGTGATTGATTATAGTCCTTGTTGCATTCATCATCATATTCGAACAAAGTTTTATTTTTCTCCGACTAGATCAAAAGCTTTTAGAAATTTGTTCTTGTGCACTGTTTTGTTTACATATTGAAAAGTCTTAGACATAATGCAGCTGTTTGTCATTGTAGTCGCCCTGATGGTCCCACGGAAATGCTAGAAGCCAAAGGCGCCGTGGAAAGAGCCTGGTTCCCGTGGAAAGAGAAAGGTTGGCCTGTCAGCTTGATTCGACTTCCTTCGTAGCAAGAACCTTGGAGAAAACTAGATATTTAGAAAAGAACTGACTAGTACATGAAGGCTGCATATTGGTATTATTAACATTATTAGTGGCTATAGTTTTAGCCTACTTGGATTTTTGGATTTATTATTGTTGTTGATTTTCTTATTTTTACTCCCAGTATAGTTTCCGTGTTTAGGGATACTGGGACATCCGTTCCACTTCGCGGTGTAATCACCTTGATAGTTTGCATAACGAAATTGTTTCTTAATTGATAGTGCGAGTTAAATTGCTTTGTCAGAACATGCACAATTGATGCACCGTGTTGAAAATTGGCACACTTTCGAAGAATAGAAGTAACCTTGACAAATCCGGCAGATTGATTTTTGATTAAAAGACCATTAAAAAGCCGAAGAGAGACGAAAGATTTTCTCAGTTTTAGAGGAGGGAGAAAGCCGAATGTAAAAGAGGCATGGTTCCTTGGTCTTAAATTTTGACATTATGGCACACTTTAGAACAGGAAACTCAAGTATTTAGAGTTCAACTTTATCATCTTCCTCTGGTGCATGATCAGGGGACCTCGGATCACGACCAGGATGGTCATTAAGCTTTTAAATGGCATTCGTTCACTCTTTAGGAGGAAGCTGAAATATGTTAGTCGACTGTGATCAGCAGCAAGTTTCCGAAATGGTGACTCTGGATCAGTATCCAGAGCCACCTTTAGGTTGAAGTTCTGGGAACTTCAACTCCAAAGGTGGATTAGAGTATTCCTTCATTTGCCTTTAATGGAAACAAAAAAATGGTAGTATCCTAGTTTTCTTTTTTGTGGATCGATCTCATTAATATCGGCAGCCAATATCTAGTCAGGGATGATAGTGGGGTGAGATTAAATACAACCATATTTACCTGGCGTTTATTTCCTTTGGTTTTATTAGATTGCAACAGGGGAATTTATCTTCATCATTATTGAGGTGTTTTCTCTTAGTTTGAGGATGAAAGTAGCTTGAGCTAGCTGAAACACATCAGAGATTCTTTTGCGAATGGAGCTGAAGATACATTCGTGATAATGGGTTGGGAAGTTCGTTCTTTCTGCTGTTTATCCTTTTTGCTAGGTAGAAGAGATGCGGCAATACAGGCATATCATCAAATCACGTTGAGATGGTTTCGTGATCCTTTTCCGACATAGGAGATTTTATATTTGCTACAGAATGGATGGTTTTTTATGGTCTTTTGGCTTAGAGAGTCTGCATCCTTAAGGAAGTTCTCGAAGAATAGGAAGTGCTCAGTTGTGGGACTTTAGATTGAGAAATGCGATTTTTTTTTTGTCAGAAAATTACAATCAGCTTTGCCTTTTTGGATGCAGCTCTCTCTTGTTCTTTGGTCGCAGGAGTTGTATAGTTAGAAGTGGTGAGCATTATTTCGTTGGTGTCGTTATATTTTTCGTACCTGGAATAATCTAGTGAGCCAGACGAAGACTGGTTCGTGGTGGAAATTTTTTATTAAAATTAAATTAATCCAAGTTGAAAGAGTAATTAGGTAAAAGTTCTTAAGTTAAAAGTTATTTCAAATACAAAGTAATTACTTTCGTTGAAAATAGAAGAATAGATTAGGTTGATGATAGATTCGGTTTGCTCTTTATGTGACGTAATAATCAAAGAACAGCGAGCGAAATCGACGACTTCTTCACTCTGTGAGATCAACTACGGAGCTCAGCACAAACTTAACAACTAAGAAGAAAAAGAAAGAGAGAGAGAAAGAAAAATACTCATAAATGATGGGCAGTCCTTGTACTGTACTAGAGAACTTTTGAACTTGAAACATGAAAGCCCAAATTATTCATACGGCATATATTCAAATTCGATGCTATAATTCAGTTCACTGTCAGGAATTAAAGACTTTGAAATAAATAAATCAATAATCCAGCGTAAATAAATAACTCTTAATTTGTTATTCAATCTATTTTAATAATTATATAATTTACTAAATGTATAATAATTATTTATAGGGAGGCATGGGTCTTTTTTTTTCTCTGGTACTATTATAACCTGACGTATTCCCTGCCTTCGGGTAAATAAACAGAAGTCAAACATTCTTGACCGGTGTTTTTAACTGAAATAAAATTTTGTAAACATTAAAGAATTGAAAAAAATAAAGATGTCAGAACCTAAGTCAACTATTGCTATTGTTGAATATTTCTTAAAAGAAGTAATAAATATTAATTATTATTTAACAACATAAAAGAAAATGTTTAAATTTTAAAAATATTCTGATTTAATAATAGAAGTGTCTTTCAAAATATCTAAGCTCAGATCGTATAATCGTTGTATTTGGAAATATAAAGGATATAAAAAAAAAGGGTATAAGATTGTATAAATGGAGCATTAGAACGTATTGTGTCTATTCTTCTATTGCCTTGTACATATTTTTTTTAAAATAAAATGTTTGACTAAACTGCATAATAGTTAAAATAATAAACAGTCTACTTAAATAATATATGCAGTTAAATGAAAACTATAGCAATTTACTTAAGTTTATAGTCAATGCAGAGATAATTAGTATGAAATTCTAGACAAATCATAATTTCAAATAAATTTAAAAGAACTTAATACTATATATATTGAAGGTTAATGTGATGTTTTAGAAGTATAAATGAATATAATATGAATTTATGTTAAATTTATTGCTGTGAGAATATACCTATTATTTAAAATTTAATCAGTTTTATTTTTTCATTATTTTATTAAAACATGAGGTTTATGTCATGCATTACAACTTCATAATAATTCATTCAGTAACTGTGTGACAATCCAGGTCTTTCAAACGTAACTTTTCCACACATTTGTATCTCTAACTAAATAATTCCAATTTTTTATTATAAGAGCTAAATAATCCTCTTTCAACACAATTTATCCAGTCTTGGATTTCTATTCCTTTGATGATAAAGTTAAAAAAAATTGTATCAAATAGCTCAGCTTAATAATGAGATAGCTCAGAGTAATAATATGCACAATATGAATTTGAACATTCTATATAATTTTTTATAACAATCTATTTAAAACATTCTGTGCATTTTAAGCCTTTAACTTGATTTCATAAAAATATAGCAAAATTTCCATTGTTAATTTATAAAAGCAGTTAAAATATATTGCATGTATAAGAAAAATATAAAATTTTATTTTTGTTGCATTATTAAATTTTTTGTTCATAATCATTAATTATGTTCAAATTTCTACATAATTTTTAGTAATTTCTGTCATTATTTGGCTGAAAAGATTTGCTACTAATTCATAATATTTTCCATCAGCTACAGCGTATTCAATTTATAAAGAATTATAATCTTCAACCAACAGAATTCTATCAAGATAATTTAGATGAATTTGAGTCAATAATTTTAAAATTTACGAAGGAAGTAGATAATACTTTGGTGAGTTAATTTTATATTTTAATATTCTTTTATGGGGTAACATAATTTTTATTCATTCATTTATTTTTTTATTTCTTTCAAGTATTCCTATAAAAACGTTGGTGAAGATTGTTTGGTTGAAAACATTGATGTCCCTGAACCAGATTCTGGACAAAATCATTTAGAGACTACAGAAGAAAATAAAAATATTTCTGATTCCATGAATATGGTTCAATTACAAGTAACTGAGGAAGAGGTAAAAAGTTGAATTTTTTGACAAAAATAATTTTTCAAGATTCATTGATATTATGATTATCTATTGTTTATAATAAACAGTGATTGAAATATAATACATTGACACATTATACAGATTGTGTTACTTTTGTCATATTAATTGAAAATATTTTTATCTATTTAATTAAAAATAATTAATGAATACATTATACTATCTTCATTTTAATCTAAATTCCTTAGTATTAATATATGAAACTGATTTCTTTTTTGTGTCATTTTCATTATATTTAAAAAAAAAAAAAAAATCAAGTAATTATTGATTTTTTTTTTTGATAAATTGTGTCTTATATGCATTTAAAAAAAATATATTCATTGGTTGTTAAAATTAATCCTGTTTTAGTTATTTATTTATTTATTTTTTTTTTTTTTTTGAAATGTTTTTGTAGGGATCATTAACAAATTTAGTCAATTTTATTTTCTTCCTAGATTTATGAAAATAATAAATGTGTAAATTTTTTTTTGCTCAAATATTATTTTTCTTATGACAAAATTGATAATTTCAAGTTTTTTGTTTGAAAAATATTTTTTATAAAAATTGTTATACAGCTTATTAAATTAAAAAAGAATTTCCAGAATTATTAGAAAAATTATGTCTTTGTGTGTTTGAAACATTAATATTGATTGTAAAATATTTGTATAAATATTATTTATTTATTGTATCTAAATGTATGTATATTTGTGTGTGTATGTAATGTTATTTTTTAATTTTCAGATCAAGCGCCGTATTCAAGCATTTATATCCAGAAAAAGGAAAGAAGTTGATGAAAAAAATGTTCAGGAATTCTGTAGTCGGCCTTTTATTGATGAAGATGATCCTATGTTTGGTAAAAATACTATTTTCAGAATTTAAAATAATTTTTTTTTTTTAAAAGGGGGTTTATTTGTGATGCAATATACAAAGTTTGAAAATTATACAAAAAAAATAAGGTTGAAAATTTAAATGTATACATAAAACAAAAGTGAAATGTAATTTATTTTTCAAAGAGAGAAAATATTTGTTAAAATATTAATTTTTCATGTTTAAATAATCTTCCATGTTCATTTACATTTATTGTACTGTATAATTTATCATTTGGACCACAGTTAAACTTTTAAATTCAAAATCTGCATTTTGTCTTTTTAAGAATTTTTTACTTCAGGAAAATATTGTTTAGATTAAAATTTATTCAATATTTTTAAAGTTCTTTTAAAATAATGATAAAACTTTCTGAAAAATTCTGAATTCATATAAGCATAAAAAAAAAAAAAATGTGAAAGCTTTTATTTTATAATCCTCAAATAAAATGAATTTTTCTAAAATTCTGTACAGAGAGCTAAACTAATTTTTTTTTTATTTTAAATGAAAAATATTGAATATGACTGTTATTTGTTTTCATCATACATTATTTGAATGAAAAATTCTCCAATTTTAAAAATTTTGTTGTAGATTTATTACATTTTGAGGAGATGCTGCCTATGTTTTGAATATTGTTGGAGAAAAATTGTTTTGTAATAATCCATATTATACGAAAGAATTATCAGTATATAATTTGTCCATCTTAAATGAGAATTTTCAGTAGTTTTTTTTATGTTTGTTGGTAGTTGCAAAGGCATAAGTAGCAAATACACCATTATGTTTGAAAGTATCCAACATTACGACACAATTCACCTCAGACATGTACATTTATTATTGTAACTGTAGTTTATAACATTACCAATTTTATACAGCAATTCTTTTTATTGTAGTTTTCTTAAAATAAGTTAATTTATAAATCATTTAAAATTAATGCTATCAATATGTGTGCTGTAATTATTTATAGCAGATTAATTTTAGCAGATTAATTTATAGCAGATTAATATAATTAATTTCCAAATTGAAAAATATAATTCTCTTTAATAGATAATGCAACACAGCATTTTGAAGGTATCAGCTTTGTAATGTGAAAACAACAACAACAACATACCCTTTATAATAAATTTTTAATTAAAAGATTATACAATACACTATTAAACTAATCCATTAAACCTTCCCCTTCTTTTAACTAAAGACCACACAGATAAACAGTTCTTTTTATAATAAACTGGAAATATAATAGTTGGCAAAAATATTTTTGCACATTATTGAATAGGACTGAATGCCTCTTTTTTGAATTAATAAAAGAATTGCATACATTTTTCTTTTACTTTAGATGCAATCTGGTACTGTTTTTTCAATTTGGATAGATATTTTTAGTTGTGTAAATAGACAGAAATGTCTTTTTTTTTTAAATTTTATTGAAGTTTAGATGTTTTCATAGGCCATAATTACTCCAATTTTTTTTATTTTCCATAGTAACTATAGAGAATCTGTAACAGTTGGCATCTATGTGTGTATTATTTTATTTTATTTTTTATTCATCTGATTGATTAATTTTTAATATTGAATTTCAGACGAAGTTGACAGTTGTGCTCGAGTGGATGCTGTATTCATACCCAGGTTTGGGTCTAAAAGTCGTGTGAAAGGTACAAACTCAGAATTTACTTTTATTTACTTTTGAAAAGCATATAATAACAGTATATATATATATATATCATTAATAACAAATGCTGAATTAAGAAATTAATAAACACATATGCTTAATAACTTCATAAAATAATTGCAGGTTTAATGTGCAAAATTATAATATTATATTTTTGTAACATATTATATATTAAAAATAGATATATAATAAAATATTATAAAATATTTAACTTATCAGCCAAATGAGTAATTATTTATTAAAAAATTATAATGTATGCAATTAACCAATTTCTTAATTCAGGGATACATTTTATCATAACATTGAAACATTATATATCTTTTTAATCATAGTTATGAATGTTTGTATTTAAATTATATTATTTTGAAAATTTAGGGATTTGTATTTTAATTTTTAACTGTATTGTACCATTGTAGTAATTATAAACTGTATTTGACAATGACCATACTTTTTTGCAGAGTTCCTGTGTGGTTGTTAAGCCGTAACAATCTTTTAGTCATAATTAATAGAAGACTTTTTCTTATTAATGTAAATTTTATTGTGTTTGTTTTAGTTTCAAGAGTGGAAAATAAACGTGGTCCACAATTTCAAGATGAGGCAGTTAAGCACATTAAAACTGAGCCAGATTCAAGTACTGAAACTGAACACCAAAGTAATAGTTCATTGGAAACTGTAAAAGAAAGGCTATCTAGTATGGAAACACATTTGAAAATA
Source organism: Caerostris extrusa (assembly GCA_021605095.1). Classification (NCBI taxonomy): domain Eukaryota; kingdom Metazoa; phylum Arthropoda; class Arachnida; order Araneae; family Araneidae; genus Caerostris; species Caerostris extrusa. Next base: position 141,472 of record BPLR01014236.1, read on the forward strand.
GAAACAGGTAATTCAGAAATGATTTTATTTTCTTTTACATGTTTAAAAATTTGAAATGCATAAATTTTTATTTATATTTATTACTATGGGAATTTATAAAAGAAATATCATATTTGTAAATCTTTACATATATATATTTGTTTTCTCAATTTATGAACATTTTTCATTATGTAATATAAAGTTAAAAGTACTGTACATTATTTATTTATTTATTTAATTTTTATTTTGATGTGAAAAGTACAAATACAGAAAATGCAAATTACAGGTGTTCAAAATATCAAAAATTTGTAACATATTATTGTTGTTTAATTTTTTTTAAATCATTTTTTTACCTATTGAACTTACTACAGCTTTTACAATTTCGTAAATTATTGTAATCTTTCTTCTAAATATTAAATTATTAGTATTTCATTTCTTCTAAAAATTTTTATGCAGAAAATACTTATAATATAGCTTCAAATTGTTGAACATTTGTCAGTTAATTTCCTTTTGTATGTTTTGTAACTTAAATTAGAAGAAAAAAATTAAGGTATAATTATTTCCATCATTAATTAACATTTCTTATACATATTTTTGTATTCTTAGAAATTATTCTGTATATAAATACAACTATTAAAATTGAATCTGTTTATGATACAACTACTTTAATATGTCTCCTTTAAATTTTTGCAATTATATTTTGAAGAAAAATTAGAAAAAAATTGTATATAATCATTTTCATTTTAGATATTTATTAAAATTTTAGATATTTATTAAAGGACATATACATAAATATTTTTACAATTCATAAATTATCGTTTTTATTCTTAATTTTTATAATGTTAAAATAATTTTAATATTTCTATGCAGTAATCCATTTAAAATGTCATAAAAATATGTGTTAAACTTTTATATCTTTTTTCATTTATTTGTGTTTATTTAAAATTGTAAAAAGTTATATCCTGTGGTATTTTATTTATATATATTTTAGATAATAAAATTAAGAATAATATATATCAAAGACTGAAAAAATTGGAAGACAAGATTTTGTATTTAGAAGGGATATCGCCCGAATATTTCAATCTATCTGTAAGTTGCTTTTTTTTTTTTTCATATCTTAACAGTTTAATGTTGATTATATCACAAATATTCAATTGAAAAATCTGATTATTTTATTGTAATATTTAAACTATGTTATCAAACAATGTAACTATTCTTCATGAACACTAAAATAAATAAAAAAATAAAATAAATAAATAAAAAACGTGAACCTTATTTGCATTCAAGGGATTAAAAAATGCAAGGAAATACATGTAATAATACACTATTAGTATGTACTGATTTTTTATATAAGAAACAATTATTATTGGTATTTACAAGTTTAGTGATATAAAAATTAAATTACATTTATAATTAATTTTTTGAAATAAATTTCTATAAAGTTTTTTTTTATTTAAGAGATTGAAAAAGTATTGATTATGATGAAAAATCTATGAATTTTAGGATTGAAAGTCATGATTGCTGTTTTTTTTATTAAATCTTGTACTTTTTGCATGAATATGGCTTAAATTGTCTATGTTTTTAAAAAGCAAAAATCTTTTAAGGCATTTTTTAAAATCGTAATTAGAATTTATTTTTCGTGAATTAATTTTCAATGTTTGTTAAAATTATTTTTGAAACTTTTTGTGCAATTCGTATATTTGTTCTTTGAAAGTTCTGCAAAAAATAAATAAATAATAATAATAAATATATAAATAAATTCTGCACTTAAATAATTATATTTGTACTTATAAAAAGCATTTAAAATTCAATAGAAAAATGTTTTCTTCATAATGTGTTTCTTTTTTAATGTGATATATTTTTTATACTTATCAGAAGCAAATTTTTAGTTATTGAAAAATTAATTTTCAAGAATGATAAAATTCTGAAGGTATATTTTAGAGGATAAATATCATTAAATTACATTTTCAATATAAACTTATTTTAATAAATATTTTTTTAATCTTTCACTTCTTTTGATTTCACTATCTGAAAACAATTGTTAATTATCTTTTTAAAAATTATTTATTTTCTTTATAAAATTTCCAATTAGACTTTTATCAGTTTTATATAATAATTTCTAATTTTAATCTAATTTATCCATTACGTACAAATTTTTATTGTTTAAAAAATTCCTATGTAATTTTTTTTTTTTTTTTTTTTGTAATTTAGGTATAAAAATAAACTTTTTAAAATTTTGTTTTGTTTTGAATGATGATTATATTTATATGCATAATCCCTTTTTTAATTAATTATTGATTTTATAAAGTAGAATCTCTTATTTCATAAATACGGAGATATAAATAATAATAGAAAATATTATTTAATGTTCATTATATCAAAATAATTATTGAACCTCTATTTTGCAGCCCCCTAATATGTCATCAAAAAAGCAAAACATTACTGAAAAAGAAAAAATGTATTCTGTAAGTCTTTTTGTTTTCATTTATATATACAGAAGTTCATATTTAATATAAATATTTACGAATTAACCACTAATAAATATCTAACTTTTATGTTTAGAATTGGACTGTTGATGATATACAGAAAAGAATTCAAGCATTAACTGAATCTCTGAAATCAAAGAATAATATAAAGAAAGAACCTCCTGTTTAATTTTTTTTTATTACAATAAGAAAATTTTCTTGTATAGTAATTTATGTTCATTGCTACAATTCCAGTAGTTTATGGTTAATATGTATATATAATATTTAATTTATTTGTATATAGAGTTAATAATTGACAAGCAGCCAATTCAGATTAAATAAGAATGGCAGGATGGGGTATTAAAAATTTTAATTGAAATAAAAAATTTTAATTTTGAATAATTAAAATTTTAAAGGATATAATATTAAAAAAAATCTAGATGAAAATAATTCTATGTTAACCATTATACTTTTTTCTGCCAAAGCAACTTAGCATCACATATATCCGACCAGTACCGCAAACAAGTAATCGAATCATCCATTTCCGCTATTAAACTGGTTATTTACGATTCCATGTTTTCTGTGATCGAACTATAAAGACTTTTTTTAATAATTTATAGAGGGATTCATATAAGCCATTATTTTTCCATTGATTTATAGCTTATAAATTATTTAGCATTTAGTACTGAATATTATAATATTCACTAACTATATATATAATATAATATTCACAAATGTACTATATATATTATAGTAGTATTTATAACTTATAAATTATTTAGTATTTTCAAAAGTATGGTACAGTAATTTTATCAATATAAAATATTAAAATTAATGTCTTGTCAATACAAGTGTGTGTTTGTAACATTCTTTTTTATGGTATTTGTAGAAATGTGTAAAAGCAGTATTACAATCTAATGTATGTATGGTATGTATAGAAGTTTAGCATCGTTTTTTACATGTTAAGTGTGATTTATATTTCATATATTTTATTACTGACATTGAAATCAATAAATGGTCATAAAACGTTTTTAATTTATATCCCTCTTGGTATTTTTTATATGAGCGTGTAACATTATTTTTGTGTGTATGTTAGAAAAAAGCAGTAGAGTGAAATATTCTTTATATCAAAAATTATTGCAAGTTGCATATGCATATCATTAAAGTGATTTTTATAACTTGGAATCTCATGTAAAAAGCTGCTTATAGGTGCGTTTAGAGTATGGTTTTGCGAATGAATGACAATGCGTGGTTGCATCTACCATGTCTGACATGCTACTCGTTGAGCTAGATGCTTTGGATTTTTTATTTCATTTCTGATAGACATCCTGTTTAGATAATTTTATGTTAGCATATGTCAAGAATTTGATGAGCAGCATTCAATTTATAAATGCACTATTAGTAAAACAGGATTGCAAATCACAGATCTACCATAATTTTGTAGCTTGATATAATCTGCATTTGTAATTGACAAAAATAACTATGAAAGGTCTGTACAATTCGTGGATGATTTATATCTTTTCATTTATTTTCTTTGGTGTAACTTTAGTGATAAAGTTCTGTTTTTATATCCATTATTCAGGTAACAGGTTATTTGATGCTAAACCAATATTATAGAAATTGAGGGCACTCTGACAATTATGCAAGTCATATGGAAGAAATATGACTTGAACAAGTTATGATAAAAAATTGTATTTACTGTGGTAATTCATAGAAATACAAACACAAGTAAGATTCCAGAAGTGATTTATAATTACTTTTTAGTTCACGCAGTTTTTTTTTTTTTTTTTTTTTAATCCTTGTATGCATTAGTATAAACATGCAACATATTTTGTTTAGCATAAAAATTTGGCTATTTACTATCATCTATTATTCCCTGTTTTATTTTTATAAGAATCACTTTTCTTTTTCCTTTCTTTGAAGTTTCATCTATTTTTTCAAGTTGTATTTCTGTAGGAATTTTATCAATACTTAAAGGAGGAGGAAGGAAGAATCAGTGCTGATTATACATGATAGCTTAAGCACTTCAGCTAATAAGTACAGAATAAAAAAAAAAAAAAGGAAATTTTTAATTCACAGTTAGTGTTCATGTCTTCTTAATTATAAGTCACTGCTCTATTTATTTCTTTTTTTTATCAATAATATTTTTTTAGTAATCTAATTTGCTTTTTAAATTTGGATTGCAAATTTCTTCTATTTTGTGTTTTGATTGCATAAACCTTTCAACAAAATCAATGCATTTTTTTGTTTTTCCTTTACTAATAATCTTTTTTTGGGTTGTAATTTTTTTTCAAAAGATAAAGATGAAAAATTGTAGAATTTGGTAAAGAAAATAACCTATTTTCAAAATAAATTTGGAATATAATAGAGGGTGAAAATTATCCGAGGTTGACGGTATCAATAACTGCAATATTATTAAATATTTTCTGCTGAACTAGTTTCTTTTTTGTTAAATTAAACTAATTTTGTTTAATTTAGTTAATTATTTTAATAATGATAAATATTTTAGTTAATAATTTTTAATTTTGTTAAATTAAACCAAATTTATATACTGAGTTGTATTCATACTTATGCGGTTTTTCGCAAAAACCTTTTATCTTTAACTTCAGTATATTACTGTATTTGCATTTACTGAAAATGAAAACGAGTAGCGAAAAACGTGTAAACTTGGTTTTGCAATGCAAGGGAAATTTCAGTAAGGAAGTTGGCAGATTTCTCCTGAAATTAAATGTTAAAAATAAAAAAAAAAAGTGTGAAAAGTTGTAAAATCAACATAAATGATAGTGAATATTGATATTAATTTTACAAAAAATTACAAAAAGAAAATGTTTTGAACCCTATATTAACAGAATATCCTAACGATTTTTCAAAGAATAAAACTCCTCCAAGACAATATGCAACAGACAGTTATACTTCATCTATTTTTTTAAATAATGCATGTATATTTATGCACTGCATTGCATTGCATGTATATTTTATTATCATTTTCATGCCATGTCCCTAGCAGTTCACTTATTGTGAGCCAATACTTTGGCTCAGTGGCAAGTGGTAAACATTAGGGCTGAGATTCAATCTGCTGATGGCATTGTTGTAGGCAATGTTTGAAAACCCTTGTAGACTCGATGGCGTTTATGATGTTCAGCCTCGTGCCTCGTGAGGCGGACTGCCTGGCGGGAGTTTTCTTCCGTACGATACGCAAATGAGGGGTAGTTCCTCTTAAAAGTCCTACCAGAAATCACTGCCCTTCTTCAGTGTGGCGGAGCCAAGTCAGACTTCTAACTACGGGTGCTCCATCACAATAGAAACTTCCTCATTCCTCCTTCCATGAGACCACATCATGGAAGGACTTTTACATGTTGCTGTCTAACAAGTGGAATAAGAAACAAATGAAAACAACTTATTTTGATTTTGGTGTACTTTAAAAGACCTCTAAAGAAATCAATCTACTATTATTGGTAGACTTTGGAAAGTAGTGAGAAGTACAGAAAGCAATATTCTCTGAAACTTTATGAAAAGTTTTAACTGCATCGAAAAGCTTGATGTATTGTAGATTTTTATTATCTGGGAGAACTATTAGACAATAAATCCTAAAACAACCCCAAAATCGTTCTAAAATGTATTAATATCGTTTGTACTTTTCATTTTTAAACTTATTGTTTTCTCGTTTACAGTAATTAAAAGGATAATTAATCAGGAAATTGTGAAGGAAAATAATAAGTTTTAATAAAAAAAGTTTTTATTTTATTTTATAAAAATACTGTACAAAAATTACTGATAGTTTTAAAAAAATTGTTCACTTGTACAAATAAAACAAAAAATAATCAATAAAACGTTAATGATTATAAATAGCAAATAAAAGATGATTAAAAATATCACTTTAAAAAATAAACATTTGTACATGAAATTTGCACATTGTATATTCACTGTAAATGGCACAATTAATTATGTATGGAAATTATGTTTACACTTAAGACTTAAACACTATACATAAAAAGTATTTTTTTTTTCTTTTTTGAAATGTTTTTATTTTTTGTTTAATTTACTCAGAACTGATTAAAATATTAATGTTTTGAAAATAAAGTAGAATTAAAATTTTAAAATAGTTTTTAATGCACTTATTCTGTCATTAACTGTTAACAATATATACTATTGATTATAATCTTAAAGTTTTTATTTAAAAAAATTCATTTCTTTGTTTCTGTAAAGCTCTTATAATTTTCAAATTATAGATTTAATTTTTCCTTTTCAATTAGAAATTTAATTTTTATAAACGGATAGGGATAATTTCTTGATTAATTTTTATAATCAAATAAAAAGGCTTAATTTAATGTATTTACGCAAACACAATTAAATACTTAATGAATAATTTGTTATTGATTTTTAAAACAGACTATATAAAATCATAATATGATAATATTTGAAAAAAAATAATATGAAGAAATATTTAAAATTTATAAATTATCAAAAATATGTAATTAACTTTCTCTAACTAATTGCAAATTACGTATAAAGGAGAAAAATCACAAATTCTGCTAAAAACGCAGTTTAACTCGTTTCCTTATTATAATCTCTATGATCGCCAAATTTGGCGCATTTAGGCATAAACTAAATTTGAAAATAGAAGATTCAAGATTTGGCATCATCAAGAAAGTAGATTGAATTTCATTCCAACTCACATACCTATAAAGAAAAAAATGTACTTCTATTCAATAACAAAAAGTGATTAACTTAAGCTCTGCTTGACTCATCAAATCTTAATCAAAATTATTTTCCATGAATCAATACAAAAAATACTTCCTAAGTGTGATATTGCATTTTACCAAAAACACTACGATCAAATAGCACCATTTTATACTTGGCAATGATTGGCATAGTATTAATTTTTAAAAACTCTTTCCTCGAACAATTCCATTCAGTTTATTCATCTCCATTATCGTTTTCATTCTGTTCTCTAGAATAAATTTCCTATGCTGCTTCAATACTTCTGGTTCATAATTGAACATCTTCAACTTGACACAGTCCTGGGTCAACGATTCAAGGTTGTCCTTTGTGCTTCAGACATTGCTTGGCGCATCTAGGTCCATTGTAAAAGTCCTGCTTCCCAGTGCTCAACACACATAGCACAACTATTAATGCACAGGTATTTTTTTGTTTGTTCTCCACAGCTGGCGTCGTTGTCGCTTCTGAATGTTTGAAGAGCCACAAAAGAGAATCGAACCAAGAAAGAAGGTTTGGATTGGAGGCATCCTTTAAGATTTTGTTTTCTGAAATAATAAAATAAATAATTATTTATTTTTTCTTTTCTTTTTAAACAAAAATTTCATAAACATGTTAAGTTTTTTATGTGTTTATTTTAATTATTTGAAATTCTAATTATATAAAAGAGCATCAAAATCATGAAGTTAAGTTTTTTAATTTAAATACCAATTTACATTTTTTTATTTTTTTTTTTTTTACTGTTCATTAATTTAAATATACAAAAGATATCGAAGTTTGTTATTCATCTTAGATAGACATTATTTACTAATTTTATCTTAGATGTTCATTTTTAAATAAAGTATTCTTTTGCTTTTGTTCTCGACAGATGGCGTTGTTGTAGCTTCAAATGTTATTTGGTTTGTCGCTCTACGGTCATCTTGTGGACACTTTAGGCTAAAACAGACCGGGACCTACAGTTTAAAGTGGATTCCGAACCACTACAAACATCCATGGCACCGCCGGGACTCGAACCCGAAACCTTCGAATGTTTGGAGTCGCAAAGAGTAGAATTGAATCAAAAATATAATTTAAAGTGGTAAATTTACGGTTAGAGACATTTTTAGACACATCAAATGCTGTTCGAGATAAATTTTTATTTCAAAAGTAGTTTAAGAAATTAAAAAGACCGGACATAGCTGTCTTAAACAATGCAAAAATTATAATTCAGAAAAAAATTATTTAAAATAATTACACTATGTTTAAAAATTGATTAGAACTTAGCAAAAATTTAGAGCTATGTGATTTCAACTTAAAAAAAAATATATATCACAATTATTCGAAAAATTGCTTTTTATGTTTTATATACATTATGAAGGTATGAATTCATTTTAGGTAAATTAAGGAAGGTAAGAATTTTACATAAAGAGGGAAGATTTATTTAGGTGTCTTTAATAATGATTTCAGTTTGGTTAAAAGGTTGATTGGTGAGTTTTAATGACAAAAGGGCCAATTTTACACCAAACATATTGTTCAATATAGTATAATTAAAATCATTTATAATCAAAGTAAAATATCATTATCATATTGAAAGAAAGTTATCAGAAAGGAGCTTGAAATGTTTAAATAAAAGGCACAAACGTCTGAGAATCTGTCTGTCTAATCCTCAGTGTTCTGCAGTGCGGGTAGGACATTCCTTGAGTAATTTACTCACGAATGGAGAGAAAAGGGACATGCACCTAAATAAAGGTTCTATTGTGTAGGTAGAAGTCTGATTTGGCTCCGTATCGCTGAAGAAGGAGGGCAGTGCCTTCCTGGAAAGCACTTATTAGAGGGATCTACTCCCGCATTTATCGTATGGGAGAAAACCCGTAAAACTCCCACCAGGTAGTCCTACTAATAAGGCAAGTTGCTGAACATCCCAAACGCCATCGAGTCTCCTCGTTTTTCTGAAACAATGTGTGTAACAAAGCCGGCAGCGGATTGAACTTCAGCCTTAATGCCCATCTGGCGCACGCTGCCACCAGCCAAGAGTTGGGCATGTTTAAGAATGATAATAATAATAGAATATTAGCATGCATAATGTCTTCCAGTGAGTCAGACAGGGGGTCTGACGACCGAGTGTCTAGCGCTCGGTACCACAGGTTTCTGGGTTCGAGTCCCGTCTGTGTCATGGATGTTTGTAGTGATTCGAATCCACTTTAAACCGTAGTCCAGGTCCATATGATCATAGAGCGTTGTTTTTAGGTTAGTCAGTCTTCAGCCTTTGTGGTTCTTGCCAAAATTGAAGCTGCATATTACCCTAGCCATGGACCAGTCGCCTGCGAAGGGGTCCATTGGATCTTGTGTAGGTTTTCCTGCATCAGAGGGTTTAGTAACAACAACACAACATCATTCCTAAACTGTAAAGGGCATTCAGCTCTAGGCAAGTGATGTGATGTGTGTGGTGTAGTGTAGTGTAGTAGTAGTAAGTCAGATAGGGGGTTTTAGATCATTTGAAGATGTGGATTGGGTAAACACATTTTTAATAATTTCCACTTTGTAAAATAGTACTATAAAAAAGATTTTTAATTTTAATAAAACAAAAACCGCAGAGGGTAATTAATGCTGATACTTTTGAGTAGTTGAGATAGCTAACCTTCAATGTTTCTGACACGCTGAATAGCCATGCGCAAGGTCATTCATGACTTCATATAGCTCGCTTAATTTGCCACGACCTTTTACAGGAAAAGATCGCTTATCGTGGTTTTTCAATTGATTTAAAGCAACGATCTCAGCAATTATGAAGTTTGAATTGTTGGTGAATCGATATCATCTCACCCTTCAAAACTGATTGTTTTCTTTTACCAGCACTT